>DWDX01003556.1:0-12947 GCA_018245675.1 Agara michaeli | reverse complement strand
CACATAGCTACATGATATGAGATCAAAGGAACGCTTTTAGCATTCGCATTTCAATGATAAAGCTTTTCCAGAATTTTAATATACATATGCATATAGGAGTTCTAAGTACTGTAAAGACTCATGTTATTCCAATATGCAAACTAGATTCCCTAAGTGGAATTAGGTATTCAAGAAAAACACTTTTGGTTTTTTTTTTTCGGGTAAGTATGTGTTACTTCATACATACGAATTTGTAAAGAATTTCCAGAATGAGATTTATCACGTTTGCTTTAAGTTAAGAATAACTTGAATCCGCCATTTTACGGTAGCCGTCTGCCCTTGTAAGATTGACCAAGATTATGATTCACTTTAATTTATATGTAAGTATAAAATTTCGCAATTGCGTGCGTTCGTGGGGTGAGTCTAATTTACATAAGTACGTATGGAATTTAAAATAAATTAAATTTAGTGTAGGATCTGATGTGGTTGACGATTTTAACGATATAAATATATGAGATGTAGATGTGATTATAACTTTGTGGAGTCTAAAAATATATTATTTGTGCAATATTTCACACAATCCTGATAAATTTTATTCGTCCTTGTTCCCGCTGACATCTCGAGACAAGGGATTATACGCTTGTAAGGGCATTATGACAGGGAAAACACTCTCTTGCTACAATTGTCAACATTTTTTGGCACTACCTCGTCGACCTTGTAGCGTAAGATACATCATTTCCTCTTCCTAGATCTGCATTCACAATGGCGGCACCGGACTCGACTTCCGTCAGTCGGCAAAAAACTTTTCTTCTCCTGTTTGTAACACAAAAAATTAAACAGTGCCTACATACTTACGATGCGCTTACAGTTCTATGGCGCCCGTATATAATGGATGTGTTGGAAATGGTGTATCGTAGAAGCGATAATTTTCGAGAGTAGCAACGCGTCTATGAACGAGTTCGTATGGGACAAATTAACTCATACAAAATGCAATCATACTGACATGTACAAACTGCATAACGTATACTACGTACAATATGTCGGCAGTCCTGTTACCAATTGAGACTAACAAGCTTATTAACAACTGTTCGAACTCCCGTTCCAGTTGTCAATGTCCATGCAGAGCAGCCGCACTATGTAACTGTTGCCTATGTAACGTTATGTTAACTATGTAACTATTTTGTTACTTTAATAACGACCGAGTCTCTCAAGAACAATAATTGTACCGGTGGAAGTAGACTGCATCTCCGAATTGAACGAGAACGATACACCGCAATACCAGCGGTCTTCCACGCGTATCCCACAATCAAATTATCCTTCGTCGAGCTCACTTGAGCAAACCACCGCAAATCAAAGTTGTTTCAAACATACACATTAAATGTACTGCAACCATCTTATACATCTACTTTTTGTCACGCTGTTCTAGGGCTGATTGGCATGCGTGCGCACCATTCATTTTATTTCATCCGACGCGATTCGTAATTAATGATAAATTCCAACATTACCACATTTCACAGAATTTACGCACACCTACTGCGCTTGCAAATTGTAGGCAGATTAAGTAAGTTATTAGCGACATGAAATTGTTGCACACGTTAAATTCGTAACATTACTGTGAATATTTAATATATCGGAGAATAAAATAGCGGCATCTGGATAGCTGGCATTTATTTCTGATCACAACATCGCATGTGCACTTTTTATTGGTTAGCTAATTCAAATATTCGAGTATTTTTTTTTTTAATATCATCGAAGTAACAGATAGGAACGCCTGAGATGAATCAATATTGCGTAGAAGATTAAGTTGTAATGCTTCTTGTCTTAGTATGTATATTGACGACCATCCATTCACCCTTTAATATAACAATGCAAGCATGCTACTTCCGCAGAGGAGCCCCATGCAAAGGGTTCAACTACCTTCTTAAGCCTCATCGTTCGTTCAATATTGTTTTTTTTTCATACTTACAATATGAACATATTTGTATAAATAAGTTCTCGACACTTATTGTTAATACTTACAGAGCATTTTGAAACATATTTGTACTAAATGATAAGACATTATTTTACATTATCTGTCTGTACATATATGAAGTTTAAATGAAGTCACAATGATCATTGTAATAAAGAAAATCGATTTAAAAATTAAATAACTATCCGGCTACTGAATTCTGCCTATAAAAGTATTTTGTAGACGCATATTAATTTTATCGCAATTCAGAACTTCCTGTAAATATCGAATTACATTTGTGTAATAACTCAAAAAAAAAACTTTAACTCGTTTTGTTCAGAACAAAGTTCGTATTTACATAAAGTAATATCAAAGGAACGTTCCGAAAATTTATGTTCGTTTTTTATCTTTGAGGAATGCTGCTAGCGGGCGAGCTTTCATTTAGCTGAAAAGCACAATTTCCCCATTCAGTGCGGCCGCCCTGAAATCGTTATACAGCGCGTGAATTTAGCTTTTTATTACCGACGTTGCCTAGCAACGGTGATTACCTACAGCGTTAATAATGCTGCCTACTTGCATACGTGTGTGTCGAAATGTAACAATTTCTTTAAAAACAAACTGAAATAACCGTCTATGAATTATAATTTTATTTCCAAATAAATTAGTATGTAAATGCTATTACACATTATAATTAATATTACTATACGACATTCAACATCTATGAAAACAGTTTTCAAAATTTTTAATAGCATCTCTATTATAATCTTTTTAATCGACAACAGCTAGCACAAATGTCTGCAACCGAATAATGTTGAACTAAATCCAATTTGAAGAAATTACTTAGGAGTATATGTTCATTGTCATGGTTATAGTGAAATTTGCTGAGCCTGAAATGAAATTACCTTTCGTACAATGAAGTAACACAAGGGCATAATGGCCTTATTGCCCTTGTGTTACTAACTTGTATAACGTTGAACAGGCATCTAACGTAGAACAGCTATTTAGGCTAGATCTAGATGTTACGCGACAGTCGTGTGACATGTTCATGAGTGCCAAGTCGTATATCGCTTATTTTAGTGCGTGGGGACGTATAGCAAGTATATCCTTGAATACCATATACAACAATAAAACCCTATTTAGTAGCAGAAATAAGTTACCAACGGCGGTAGTTCATCCGTAGTCTCATCCTGAACAAAAATAGTCAGCGTTTTCCTATCAGTATATTTATTTATATTTGGAAAATGCACGAACACAACATTTTAAATACTAACGGCCACATGTGATCGGCACTTCACACGTGTGATATCGCATTTTATCGGACAGTAATACGTTAGTCGGTAAACAGTATCAGATAAAAGAAGCCTTATCGAGCTCGGCGCGGCAACGCCCACCTTTAATGCTGCCTTCGCGTGCATTTATATTTTCATTACACAACTAGCCTGCCTACGATTTCCTATTTCATTACATTATTCCTATTAACGTTACGAATCGTTACGGCAACACCCATACATAAAATAAATCCGATCTCCGACGAATTACTGAAATGTTACTATCGTATTGTTGCTTAGTTTTTGACAGTCCAATACAACGCGTCGTATGGGGACTGGTCCGTTCCCCTATGCAGTGATGGTTTTAGTCATGGCGAGGCCCTGGGCGGCTGATTTTCTGTAAGTATGAGAATTGAAAATAGGTATCTATTTCTAAGATAAAGTTTTAAACGTCAACTTTGTTTTCCGGGATGCCGGAGCGCAATGTCCTAGGCGGTCAGTTGCACTGCTTGCCACCCCTTAATGCCTCCACTGCACGGGTAACTGATCGACTCGCCTACAGAATATACACATAATATATTTGTTGGAGAATAGTTTGTGGCAATTTATATGTTAAATGTCAGTTTTTACCACAGTTTAAACCGAGCTCCAAGAATTATCCAAGAAATTTAACGATAGCTACGTGCCTTAACAAAACCAAGACAAAATCGATAGTAGCAGTCAACAACAATCAGGAAATCCATATAAAATAACTATAAGTCGTTCAGTTCTTGATATGCCGGTTTCAAAGTATTGTGAATGTTTATACACTCCGTCGAACATCTCTTAATGTTTGGTTTGCGTGCAAACTTTAAACATTATTCCCTTTTTCCATATACAATGTAAATCAAATTAAAATTATATTCTTTTTTGTGTTACTCCGTAAAAGAAAAGTTACGTTAAATAAAGTATTCTCAATCTATTATACAATTTCCATTTTTAATTTTTTTTTCTAATCAATTTGATGGGAATCCTTGTAAAGTACGAGTATAAGAACATCTCGGCGGAAGCATTAGGAATTTCCATAAATAACGTATTCGCGATAGGCTCTATCGATTTTTGATGTGGGCCCCAGATACGTAGCTAGAGCTCCTCACACTGTGAGATCGCATTAGAGGGGGCTATGTACATATTCGGGTGGGCAATCAACGACATTCGCGTAGGAGTTGAACGTGTAGATATTAAGTATATCAATATACTTAATGATGACCTCGTAAAGACTTTCTTATTCAATAACCATAATACGCGATTGTGTTAAACGAACAACGAAAATCTATGTACCTACACACTTACATTTTTGTAGTTCAATAAAGTTGTACTTAAGTAAAAAATCATGAAATTATATATTAAAATATCGCATATGTAGTACGTAAGTAATTTTTGTAATGATCAATCTATTCAATTTCATATGTTTCATGGAGTATCAGAAAATATGAATTCAAAGGTGAAATAGGGATTGGTCGATTTCTGATATAGAACTGCCCGTTCTTGGCCGAGAACACAAATATCCATTGGGCAGTATTAAGGACTACACTACACTACACTGAAGTTGAGGTTAAAACGCTCAATTAAATGAATACGACGCCACATACTGATTTATTTATAGATTTCAATGCATTTGCAGTTGTGGTCATTTCCAGTCCATCGCCGTGACCGGGCAGCTCTAAACTATTTTAACTACTAAGTTCCAGTTTTAAGAACACTAAGAGGGCGAGACACGTTCCTGTACATAGTCCTCAGCTGTAACAAAACCTCTGAATGATCCATGGCTTAAGCCTAATTGAGCAAAAGTTTGATTGTATGTTTAATTTAACGAGAAAATTGGTAGGTACCTACACACACAAGTACACAGGTACCTACATTGTCGTGTATGTCCGAGAGTTCTAATTACCACCATACATGACATTACCTATATGCCCATTTGTCTGATTATATAATTTTCAAATAAAGTTTTTATCAATCGTACCTACATTATATAATTAATGTCTATTGAAGAAAATACGAGATTTTTTTGATTTTAATTGAATCTAAAAATTTATAAATGTCAGTTATGTCTTCCCGTTAAAACAGCAAAACAAATATTCATTTAATCAATTGTGAAAACAATTTCTCTGAAAATGTTGTAGAAAGAACGGAAACAATGAATAATAAAATAAAAAGATAAGAAAAAGGTTTCTTCGACCCGTAGTCTATGTACTTCGGTACGAAAAGTACTGTATTTTCGTGAACGAATTAATTTCTCACACAAAACTTATTGAAGAGCTCAGAACTATTAAAACCTATTTTAATTACAGAAAGTAACTTGACAAATTTTGACAATCTATCTGCCTCGTTGGTCGGGAGGTTGCTAGCGCGACTGCCGATAGGGAGGTTTCGGGTTCAAATCCCGGGTTGGGTACTGTTGGATTTTTCTAATTTAGAATTTTTAGTAGTGACTCGGAGTCTGGATATGTGCCCCGTGCATGGCAATAGGCTCACCACCTATTCCATTGTGGGACTTAAACGTAACTGGTGAAATGTAGGGGTGTACTGCACTCCTCTGCCTACCCCTTAGGGGATTACAGGCGTGATGTTACGTACATGCCTATCTAAGTTTATGTTTTCCTCAGCGATTATGGATAGCAATAATTTATATTAAGTCACAGCAAACTTAAAGGTTTTGTTACAGAAAAATATGTATAGTCACAGTAGCACACAGCTTTATACGTATAAGGTCTCTTTTCACCGAGACACAGTTGCGATGAATTTCAATTCGAACAAGGCTATTGCGGGACAATACGAACGGTACGTATTGTTGTATTCTCGTTAAAAATAAAAATTACTTGTTTGAAAAATTGTGAACGCAGTCGAACCGAGCAAGGTGGGTTCAGAGATTCATATTTTCAGATTGGAATGTACTTAATACAATTCTTATACTTTGAATACATACAAATAATGATAAAGATATTAGAGACGATCGCACACGGCTAAGTAATTCCAATTCCAATTCCAAATTAGGCAATTAAACGCCTGTGGTAGCCAGGCATCTGATAAATATACATACTGTCATAGTACTTTTATAAATATAAGTGATTAATTGATATTAAATACCTTAATTATAGGAGTATAAATTATTGTAATACATAGCAAACACTCAATGTTATCTGAATCGGAATTTTGTACGACAGTTATTTAAAATGATGCAGATCGCTTTTGTGTAAGCTTTAGCATCATTTGTCATTCTATGAACTACACGTGTTTAGTGGTGGAACAACGATTCGCATTCCATTGCCAAAGTATTTTAATAGAAAATGGTGGAACATTCGTAAACAAGGAAACATCGGCGTTAGTATTCAGCTTCGGTTCATGAACTGTAAAAGCCAAATCTGATTTATCAGAGTTCAAGTGCACAATCTTATCATTTACATTCTTAATTGACAAAGAAAAATTAATGAACACTCTGTTTGAGGTAGATAAGTTACCTCTATACTGCGATTGCCATTTAAAATTATAGCTTGCTGCTGTAACAAAGTACGTATAAATTGAAAGCGGTGATGTGACTGACCTTGAAAACCTCCCTAGTCGCAGAGAAGGGCAGCACCGCAACCCCAACAAGCAGGTCCGCGACGGCCAGTGACACGATGAACAAGTTAGTGACGCTCCTGAGCTTCGATGAGCACAGGACGGCCGCTATCACTAGACAGTTTCCTGAGAACGACAAAGAAATAGATCATATTAGAGTTTGTACATGAAATCCATGTTTTCTCTTTCTTTCTGCTGGAAGTGTTGTTGCGTGGGAGGCCTGGAGTGTAATACGCCACACTGCTCCAATGCAAATTGGTGGAGATGTGCTAGTGGCCAACCTGTTTGGTGGATTGTTACACCGCCTTTAAGGCCTCGAAACAGCTGCTAACCGACCTTCACTAATTGGAGAAGCACTTGAAAATAAATACGATGATATTTGCACTAATTAATTTTTTATTGTTCCACTGTTAGTAACGAGTCCCCTCTATAAATTTATTGTTTACCGTTTAGATAATATTGTGGTATCGCACCAACTTTGTTGGGACAGCTTCCTGCAAAATCTTATCTCAAATGACGGTAAGCCTGTGCTATAGTGACTAGACCTGATATTTCAGTCTGTTCACGCGAACATCTTAAATTAATCGTTGTTCAGTTTTTTATAGCCATCCTTTTATCGCTTTTTAGACCTTGTAATAATAACCGAAACTCGAAGTAGTGGTCAAAATTATCTCTATATAAACTTTACAAAATATCAGTAACCTTTTTCCTCTTCGAAGGTTCAAATTGTCTTATTATCAGGTTTCTAACTCCTCCAGCATTTTGTACAACTAACTCCAGCATTTTGTACATGTAAACGTAACATACAGACAGGAGTTTCTCTGCTATGAATGATATATGTATTTTAACTTATAGATGAGGTTATTGTGTGTGATAATAAAGAATATCAAAGTTTGGACGTTAAATCACTTTACAAAGCCCTGCTTCGAGTTGTAATATCACAGTTAGATATCCACCCTTAACTCGTGGTAGCCAGTATAGTCGAAGCCGAAACATGAAACGCTTATATTATTCACTCAACCTGTCAAAGTTACTTCTTTATTGAATTACCTCGAGCGCAAGAGCAACTTTCCGGAATTCTTCTTTTTACGGAATTTAGTTTTTTTATGCAAGAGTTTATAAGTTATCTCGATTTGAATGAGACTTATCCATAAGTTACATACCGTACTTACGTTATTAAAACCGGCTCACGAAATTTCCTTACAATCCGATTTTACTACGAGTCCCATTATTTGTTTTATAACTTTTTCAAGTGTTTGACTTTTATAGCTGTCCTGGAATTATTACGAGTGGTATTAGGGCACCGAAAAAGAATTAACATATACGGGCCTTCCAGAGCGTTAAATTGACATCGTGAGTTAACAAACGTGGTACAGGATGCCTTTTGGTCAGATAGGGTGACAACTGGTTGCTACTGATTGCTGGATGTTGAATGTGACAAAACGTTTAATTGCGGTTAGTGAAATGTTTACTTGCATTCAGTTCCAGTTTAAGCAACATGGTTGAAAAGCGCGTTAAAATATGATGCATTTCATTTACTCCTAAGGAAAAACTCATATATAACTTACTACGTTGCATTTTCACAACGTTCTTCTCATAACTTGTCATGAGTATGGTTATGAACATCTGATTTATGTATCAATTTGTTATTTCCATAAATTTTAAAACATCTATCTATATTAAAACTGAGTATCACGTCGAATCAAGTACCTATCAAAAATACTATTCTGAGATGTTATGTATTCGTATATTTTATCAAAATATTTTCATATTCAAAATGCCTTTACGACATCACAAAGGTCCTTCGATGTGTCCGAGGTGTTTACTTGTTTTTTTTTATAAAATATTCCGGCAGCAGATGTCCGTGACTCGTCTTTGGGAAATATTGAAAAACTTCTGAATAAATAAATTACGGAGCAACGAAAGGACTTGACAGAAATTTGGACCCGGTGATGTTTTTTCGTCATTGATTGAATATATATTATGAAGTTAATCCTGAGCCATCCAGGCTCGTGGCATTTTTTCTGAATGTCAGTAAAAAGTGAGCGGACGTGTTTTGTTTGTCACCTGTGGTGATGGTTGTATTTCGATAAAGTACCACGTTTGATACATTCGTTTCTTCATGGAATGCTTGTGGTATATGTCACAAAGTTGCTCTCGCGGAGATTGTTACAGATTTATGTATTCAGTACATATGTTACAATAACACAATCAGCACTAAGAGGGGCAGAAAAGCACTTAATTGTGTACACTGTGTAGAATCATCTGAACACATCAGCACAAAAAAACTGAAATTCTCAAAATGTAGGCAATTTAAAAAGTATTAATGACAATAATCGCACCAAAAATTTTGTCAGAGTATACAGAAAATAAGTTAAGTAATAAAATACATGAATTAAATTTACAGAAGTTACGGATATAGAATAGTTAAATTTCATTATGTTACCAAAAAAAACTTACAACAATAAAAAAAAATTGTCAGAGAGATTATCACTGTGTAGGGAAAGTTTTTGTCTGATTACGGTTCTCCCCCGCAATTTTAGAAGGCCTGGAGCATACTCCAGTACGCTATTGAGAACTCTTTTTATATTTCGTCCTTTTGATGACATCAATAACTCAATTTTAACAAACGAAATTATAAATTTATCCAAATTACAATTCTATACTCTTCCTTTTCCAATTGTATACAAGTATAATGTCAAATGATCTGTTAATAAGACTTCAACAAATTGAAAATGTATTCTTATCGTATATTCCATTAAAATTTCGAATGAATCCTCTTAGCATGCTCCAAGTGATATAACTATCTTCGCTGAAATAGTTTGCTTCTTCAAAAACAAGTTCAACTGTTTCGATATTCATATCAACTTGCATAAAATTAATTTGTAAGACTGCGTCTCGCAACTTATTAACGTGAGCTACGAAATTTCAAATTCTCCTTTAATAGTTTCAGTAACAATTTTAAAATTGGACACAGTCCAAAGTTTTCGTGAATACGTGGTTACAAATTTATATTTGAAAATTAATAAGCAAGAATCGTCGGCTTGAGTTCTGAAATAATATGTGCTAGTTTTCAAAGTTTAAAGAAAATGTAGAAAATATTTGAATTTATCATAAACATTGATTTTGTATGTTTTTTAAATTATGTTCTGTTGCATATTACATATATCGCCATGCTTACAAAGCATAATCTGTTAACTAAATAATAACAAAACTTTGTTCAATTTTACTAGTAACTATATTGCAATAAATAATTTTACTAATGGGGGTAGAACTTCAAGAGCTAATAAAGACTAAGTAGGGCAAAGTTTCCCAACATACACGTAACAGTTTACGAGATAATTAGAATTGGAGTAATACAATGAAAATTTTAAACAATATACTTGAGAACAAAGGTAGAACTATACAAAGATCACCTTCTCAGTTGCAAATGCCGCACAAACACAAAGTTACTTCACAACATTAACGTAACAAAGGACTCAGTTCTACTTCTACACGAGAACAAGAAGATACGAGTATAGGCTTGGATGTAGTATTAAAGACAGTAGCGGCAATATAGGTGACGGTAATTGTAGGAGCAATTAAATTATAATAGTTTGGAGACCAGCCATAACTATGGCTACATGTTACATCAACAAGAACAACAAAAAATACTGAGGATCACTAAGAACTATATGAGCTAAACCGAATTAGTATAACTTTTGCGCTAAAGTAAGTAAATTATTGTCGTCAATGTTATGAAATTCCGGCGTACTTTCTGGCACTAATGTGATAGTAGCTAATGCTGATGCTATAGTATACTAAGATGCGATAGGAATACTTCAAGGCATTACTTTAACTCCCCTGTGATTTCAAATTTGTTACTAATACAAGTAAAATTTTTTTTTCATTATCACTTGTTGTTGTTTTTATGCTTTTATAAATATCATATGGCGGTATATAACTACTGGAGAATATTTGCCCTTTGATATTCCATTCCGTTAACATTTTGACAATCGATCAAGTTCTAACAACTAATTTGGAATTATTCTTGTCTTATTATTTATAGTTACTACGTGCATTAAGCGAGATACAAAAGCACCTTCTTGCTATTAATCCGAATAAATGTTTGTTGCAGTTGTATTACAGCGGTTAGATTTCCCCGGACAAAATGTTTCACTGCCAGAATGTTAGATCCGAATATAAAATTTACACAATACTGCAATAAATCTGATACTGTTGTTTTTTAAGAGTGAGTTCAGTGTTGGCTTTGACGATATAAATCAGCGTTCGGTGTTGTTAAATTATGTACGATCATGCTTCAATATTAGGATTGTTATAACGGAGAAAATTTCGAAGGAATTTCTAGGTTTATCATTGATAACATTGATAACATTTATTGCAATCATTGATAACTTTTCTGCCATCAGTAATCTCTGCTGCTTTGTTTTTCTGTTCAATCGCGGCTTTGTAACACCACTGTAGTAAGCTTTAATCAGAATCCTATTTAGTAAATCATTTACTTCTACAATTTAGTTTATTCTTAGAAACCCTTCTCATCTGCCAACTAGTTCTTTTATGTATGATTTGTATAGTAATATTATTCTCACATGATTCCTTCAACACAGTTCCTAGAATAACACTTGTATATTCGAGTAATGTTATCAAAGGCCTCAGCAAGTTCCTGCAGTCGACTGTGAATCACATTATTTCCATTTCGTTCGAGTTAACGTCATAAATCTGCTCCTCTCTTCCTGTGTACATATCTAAAGGATGAGTGGTGTGACGATAAGTTTTCGTGCAAATGTTGCGTATATTTATTTTAAGTACACGTACGGTATACATTCCAAGATTATGTAAATTAAGCTAGAACAACTTTTTACTGTGATAAATAAACTGGTGAAAAGGATATAATGAAGGGTAATCAGGCAGTAATTAGTCGCCTGGTAGTCAAGTGGTTGGTGTTCTGACTCACCTGGATATTATGCTATCGATTCCCATCCAGAGAAATATTAATGAATGTGGATATAAAAGTACATAAACGTGCATTTAGAATGACAGATGACCAAGTAGTTACTGTTACGGTTGAGTAGTTACTACCTCCGGGAGTAAAAGCATTGTCACAACGATTTTCTTTATTGTTATCACGTATATTAATATTAAAATCGCATATGACTTCAGATAGCCATAATGCGTCGAAGCCCAAACACGCAGCCTAAATACTGATAGTAGTAATCATATTAAGCTGTATTTTAAAAATAATTAAACAGACATAAAATACTTCTCTCATTCGAAGATTCGAATTGATAGTTCGATAGATTGTTCGAGTTGATAGGTATCAAAAGCATCTTTAAGTTCATCCGGTTGAATGCGAATCACGTTACCTCTAGCGTTGCTGAAGTTAATACCATTCTATTCCGGACATCATCTACATACACCTGTGTGCTGACATTTTGAGATAACTTTTAACATTCTTCATTAGTATATTACGTGAACACGCTTACAAACTATGTCAGTTTGGTGTCACCCACCCCAGGACCACATGGTGGTGATCCTGGGTTCGACTCCAACACAGGACAAACCTTTGTCTTATGAACACATTAGTTTGTTCTGTCTGGGTGCAATATTTATATAGGTAAATATTTATATAAGTACTATGTTGTGTATATTTGCTAGCTGTGCTCGCGACTTCGTACGCGTTGAATGGTGACTTTGAGCAGAATTTTAATTTTTTAGAATACTTTTATTACGCAGATCTGGAACCCAGTTCTTCAAACGTGTCAAAAAACTTCATACATAGTAGCTCCAATCTTTAATTTCAGTTCAAGCAGTCGAAAATCTAAGAAGATTTATACAAACTTTCATCTCCTATTTTATCCGCTTGGGGTAGAATTGATCAAAATCCTTTCTTAGCGAATGCCTACGTCATAACATCTACCTGCATACCAAATTTCGGCCCGATCCCACCAGTAGTTTGGGCTGTGCGTTGATAGATCACTATGCAGTCAGTCAGTCACCTTTGAGTTATTTAATATACTAGTTCATAACCCCGGCTTCGCCCGCGTGTTCAAAATAGTAATGATAATAAAAAAAGTATAACAAAATAATTTATTTATTGAAGGAAAGCTCTCAAAAAAGAAATATTTTCCCGTTTTGGCAACATTTTTCATTGC
>DWDX01003555.1:0-12950 GCA_018245675.1 Agara michaeli | reverse complement strand
AATTGTGATTGTTTAGTTTGTATTATAGTTCGACTATAATTGATGTCATTTTCTTGTGTTAAATATTTAATTCCCTTTTGATCGATAAGAATATTTTATTATTAAATTGATATACTATTAAGATATTTTTTCAAATAATATGATACATGTTTTTTTTCTATCAGGTAAATCGTTACTGTAATGGCTGTAATTAAAAAAAAGTATTCTCCTGTCACAGGTTATTCCGCTCTCGCATAACTGACTTAAGTAAAAAATGCACTGTCATAATATATCTAATAATATTCTATAGTTATATGAAAAATAGAACATTTAAATAAGATAAACAAAACATTAAAAGGCTTCCCCCGACTCAGCGACTTGTACTTGGTAATTAACAGGGGTTCCTTAGGGATGGACCCGGGTCCAGCTAACGCAATATATTATATTCCAGATGACACCGAGGGTCGCTGTTTTGAAGGATCATAATCACAACTCCTACGTACGAATATGTGAGAATACTTTTGAAAACACACGCCTACTCCATAGTAAATGAACAAACGAATGAATGTATGAATGAACGAAATGAATTCACGTGGATCGTGATGAGCGAGGCTCTTAATAAGTAATAATGTGATATCATATATGAAACTGCCATTAAACTAAAAATCTTAGAAACTTACAAATCACTACTGTTGTATTTGTAACTTTGTAATGTGGAACTTTTGTGTACCTTCAATGTTTCTTACTCTATTTCCAACACATACGTATAAATGTATATTGAACGATGGCTTTTGAAAATTATTACCTTATGTATCTTAAAATCATTTGTTTATATAAAAACATTTTATTTTATAATAAAAAGTGATATATATACATTAAGGTATGTGTATGTAACCTTACCCTTCTTACTGTAGGTGTCTGTAAATATGCCTATCATTAATTCTTATGAGACATTATGAATTATTTATTATGAATGTTCAGACAATCTGAGATTGATTTAATTTTCATAGTTGACTGCGAGCGAAGTTTTACGATGAACGATACTGCTTCCGTAGGCCGGCGTAGCTCGTAGCTCGTAGCTCGCACAGCGTAGACTACGATTAATTCTTAAATGTTACATGAGGCGTAAACTCTTTGCAACGTCGTTGGAAGACGCGAAATGGACGATAGTACATATTATATTTTAGTATGCAATGGACCCTGGTTATGTTTGCTTCTTGGACGGTATGGTTTTTATTGCTGTTTTAATAAAAATAACAAAAGCAATACAAAAAGATCTGTTTTGTATTTTCAAGAACTATGTAATAATCCTATCTATAAATATATTGCCTGGAAATGCCTACGAAAGACTTGTGTACCTTAATGATCTTGGAGTTTTAGTTTCATTAATCTTAATATTAGAATACAATAACAATAAACTGCATTATTGCAATTGATATAAGCATAATAAATAATTTTCGTTTTATTAATTACGGTATTATTTTGATTTTATATTATGTTACTTTCGATATGTCTTTGGAAACTGATCAGAAACTCGAGACGGACTTATGAAACAAAGACCTGCATCCGGCGTTATAAAAACAACGCTGATGCATAAAACATAGTGGACACTCACAGCTATCAAAGAAATTGACAGCTCCGTATCCTGTGGTATAAACAAACCTGAAGTATTTGCTACTTAAATAAACAATAAGTTGCGGAGATTTTATGTTGGAACACAACATAAAGGGGTTGTAGCGAGTTTTACGTTGTCCGGATTAGTCTGCTGGTGCCATAAACTGGACCGGATTACTTTTATATCTCGTAACAAATAATAGCACATAAAACTTGTGTGAAAAACACTAGTTACGGACGCCATTGAGATGAACGGACTGTATGAACTGACCCTGTATAGACAGCAACATCAAATAAGGTAATGAGTATATATTTTTATGTCTTCGTCCATTAATCCCATTTCTGGCATCTACATATTGCTCCAGACACTGGCACGCACTTTTTGTTTTACGAATTTATGTGTGGTTTTTAAAATTTAAAAAAAAACAGTAAGTATTAATTATTTTAATACCTTATTGAGGAATAAAATCTTCGTTTTCTCGGTGTATAAAACCCCCTAAACGGTTTCAAATATAGCCCGCTGAAAACATATAATATTCAATATTATACCGCAAATGTTATGAAATGTTACTGTAATTTTTTTTAAGGTACCTTTCATCAAGATTAATGAGATTCTTTTGTTTACTTAAACTCTATATTGTTTTATAACATGTGCGAAATAAATACGCTAACCAATATGTATAGTCATTTAAATTTGGAGAAACATTGTAACTTAATTTTTTAAACGCAAAAGTTTGACTTTTTTAAATGTAACAGTAACTACTAATAACAAGTGTATACCTATTCTGAATAAAAAGTTTTTTTTTTATTCTTTATTGTACACAATACAAAAAATACAATACAGAGTCATAAGCTAATATACAAACGCGAGCTTATACCTTATATATTTCCAGTCGAAACGAAAACTTTGCAAATGCTATTAGATATAATATACATGTACATATTATGTACATATATACAATATGAAATATCGTTTCACATACCAATTAAAACATACTCGTATATGTTAGATTATCATTTTATAGTATCTAAGATGTATACATATCCAGTATCACAATCATTAATTTCTTATTGATCAAAATGTTCCTTTTTTGCAGACGTTACTTCATTCGAAATAAACAAAAGGGGATGAAACTGCTCTTATAAAAATGTCAGGACAAGATTTAAGGGTTATCTGCTGGACGAACAAGCCAGTATAACCTTGGTGTTCATATAGTAATGAAGTAGATATGTTATTACTATCATTGTATTATGTCTATTGATGTATAGGTATATTCTATACCCGGAATACAATATGGTCTTGTTTAAAAAAATATATAAAAAATAGTTATGAGTACTTTTATTTTATAACTTTTTTCAACTTTACTGTGTGTGTCCACGGTATGAGGAAATAAAACTTTTAAAGTTAAAAGTATACCTGGCTTTCCTTGAGTAGGTACATATCCAATTTGATTGAAATACTTATGGGTAGGTTTGCCTTTTCTGCAGAATCTATTATCGTTGATTAGGATTCAAATAAGGAACTTTAGTCTAAAATGCCTACAAAATAAGCACAACGAAAATGAATATTTTAAGCGATACTTTGAAAGAAATAAAAAACAGGAGTTGTTACCAACCGACAATTCAAAACATTACACGTGTCGTATAAGTTAAGTTCAGCTGTGTGTTACACACGGCAATCCAAAAGCCATTTTCTGTCATAAATAAAACAGGTCTCGGGCGCCCCATACCTTTCAATTTCTACATAGACGCACCAACAATATTCCCGAGCCCATACTAAACAACTGTCATTCTATTTTATCACCCGGCTTTCAAGTAACTCTCTCGCTTGTGATAAATTTTAATGCGATACGAAATATTGTCGCGAGGAAGTTTTAAGGTATTCGAGAAGTTCGCGTTACCAATTCTTCTGACGTTCACATACGTAGGTTTATTGTAGACTGTCGAGTAGACTCGTTTTCGCACTTACTATCTTATTAACAATCTATCTTGACCAGGTATTAAGTACATGGGCCGATAGACAGCGGTGAGCAACATACAATCTACTTGAATAGTTTTAAGTCGGTAACTCAGCGACACCGGAACAACCTTCATCATCGCGACAATAGCATTCAACCAAGTATAGAGTTAAGATTTAGTACACAAACTATAACAAAGATTATTTCTACAAATACTCACACTCATTCTATAGGATTTCCCATTGAGACACCATTTATACTATACAGTACAAAGCTGTAGAGAACGACCCTTAAACCGTTATAATACTTTCATAAAGTTCTTAACACAGTATTTCCGGACGATGATCATGACATATTTCCGTATTTTATTTTTCTCTACAAACTAAATGGATAAACTTTAACTGTATCTTAAGGGTGGGGGAATATCGGAGTTAAGAACTGCCCAATTATAAAACCAAAACAGGTTTTCTTTCACACACATAATCATCCCAGACTGCTGCTATACAATTGAGTAGGTATAATCATCATAATTCCAATATCCGCCAGTATTTAATACAAATCTCTTCAAGTATTTACCAAGTTTAACTCGATAAATTGTAATCCTGATTGTTGCGCCATCTAGTGTAAGAGTTTAGCAAATATTATTTAAAACTTGCTGTGAATTTCATATGGATAATTAATTATTTTATTCGTAAAGAAATATATAGACAATATATTACAATAGAGAACTTTCATGATTGTTAACAATTGTGCGTAAATGTTAGAAAATAAATTAAACTGTAATAAATCTGAATTTATACACTTTGAACATTAAATACTTTATTGGCTGAAATGAAAAACCTTGGGGAAATATAAAATTATGCGAGACTCGGTCGAAGCTTTGTGTAAGCGTAACCCATTGTAAAAGAGTCCTTTTTAACAAACTCTTAGAACTTTTAAACTCAACCGTGTTTCAAATCTTGGATCGGTCTCTGGAGGTTCTCAGTAAAAAATTACCTAAAGGCAGAAGTCGAAAAATAAAGTTGGCAATGTCCCCTCTTGAGCAAAGTAAACATTTTACCTCCACTTTGAAAGTACAGAATGGAAATTAAAGCATAATAAGGAAGAACAGTGAACATATACATTGACTCTATTTCCTGTGTATGTACTTTTTAGCCCTCGCTTTTTTGTAAGCGACATATAACAATAGTTTCAGTGGCACACAAATTCCTAGATATAATAATTGATTTGAATTGAATTATTTATAAAAATTAAAAATGTATATGATCTTCTCTTTTTCATACTTTTTTATATTATACATTTGTTTTAACACAAGTCGTAAGAGTAACATTCCAATTTATTTAAAATAAGGCAGCTTTTCTTCGTGTATTAAGTGTTAAAATGACGCGTATTATGTACTTAAACTTTAAAATATTAGACAATTAACTTGAAAGTAAAATTTGTAACGATTTAGAAGTAAGTATCATACTATGGACGGACACAAGCCGCGCGATGATTATGCAAGCTTCATCCGCGGTTAATTCATGTTGAATTCATTAAGTTTGGAAAGGTGCCGTAACTAGGTGTCTTGATAATTTAATCCTTACAGGATTGCCCAATTAAAATGTTGCCAACGACTTTTTAAATATTCACAGCGGACGAAGGGTTAAAACAAGTCTAAAAACGAGGTAAAATTCATCACTCCTGGGAGAATTTATGCGAAAATAATGACATTTTAGGTGTCGATTAGAGAAAGTTTGCTCGAGAAGTTTGGCAGGCGGTTCGCGTGTTGAGGCTTTAAGTTGTCACGCTTTCGGGTGTTTAGCAACATCGTTAACATTTATTTAAAAACAAAACAAATCTAAATAATACCGTCACATTTTATTTCCAAATTCATGTACAATTTACTAAATTGTTGAATAAATATAAATTTTATTTTATATTTAGTGTATATAATAATGATTAAATAATTAGTAATAATTATATAATTAATTTAATATCATATGTTTTTTAAAGACCGGACCATATTTTTAAAAAGAAGTTATAGTAATTTTCTAGTGTGAATTGAACATACAATATTTCATTTACATTAGTCAATTTATAGACAAATAGGTAACATAAAAAATTGTGATATGTAAACAAATAAATATGATTAAGAATTCCTGATTTATAAAATATCTGTCCGGAATAAATTAATGTATGTATAAATAAATGTTTAAATTATCACGTATATTTTAAATACATGTTACACAATAATTTCAATGCAATTTACAAGCCTCGGTAGCGCAGTAGGCAGCGCGTAAGTCTCATAATCTTAAGGTCGTGAGTTCGATCCTCACCCGGGGCATTCCTTTTGTATTATTTTTCTTATTTCAAAAACCATTTTTTTTTCAAACATTTTATGTATACATTTTTCGGTCTATAAAGTACTAACTTATAGTATTTTTTCACAATATTATTCCTAATAAAATTTTTACGACTACATAATATTATAAATATTTTTTCAAAATACAAATATTCCTGTAAATTTAACGTTATACAACTATGTTGATAATAATAATAATGCTGATTTTCTCACTCACAAACCATTTTATTTACGACTGCTAGCGACATCTATTAGATAATCAGAAACACTAAAATAGTTTGAAGAGTATTTCATAGATGGCGCTGTATTGATTAGTGCAGCGCCATCTTGTAGTTGGCTATGAGATTAATACAAATTTATATTTATTCCCTACGTTGAAAAGGTTACGTTTTCATAGTTGCCAAATAGATGGCAGTGTAGAAACATAATAAAATGCTCATTAATTAATTCAACAAAGCGTACAAATCCGGCTATTAACGATTCTTAATTGGTTGTAGTATTGTAGTTAAAGGAATTCACATAAAAACAAAAATGCAAAATTCCAGATTGATTGGCGAGATGTATTTTTTCTCGTAGGATATAACAAAGTCAAGCTGGCGCCAACATTAATATTGGATATTGGTATTTGTTTTCCATGTTCCAATTATATTGATGAAATGTGTATTTTTATAGACATTAATCAAGTAAAACGTAACATCAACAAGTTTTTTGTTTCCAGTTCTTTTGATCAGTGTGCAAATAAACTATTCAATATAATATCCTGACATTATGTCCATGGCACATATTATATACATATATGTACTTACACATTATGTACCTAGATGTATATACTTTCAAAGTAAAATCTAACTTCGATTCGACATTGCGAACAAAAACTGTATACAAATTTGGCAAATAGTTACAAAATATTATAATAGACACCATTGCTACTGTACAGTCTAGCAAGCAACAAAGCATCGATGTTATAAAAACTATTCAAGTACTAGTTTATGTTTCCAGTAAGCTTTTTACTTCAGTAGTGGGTCAGCAAAGGTCACACTTGACAGTTAACAGCGCAACGACAAAACCATTCGCCAGTTTGATGGAGCATTGTTTGGAATTCCGTCACGCGTCGAGTAAGCGCTCAAGTTAAGGCCATATCACGGGATATGAGTAAACGCAATGAAGAAGAAATTTTTACTTTGTACTACCCGGTAACATTTAGGTGCCTACTATAAGCAAAATTGATATACTGTATAATATTTAAGTTACGCGTAATTTTAGACTTTTTAAGTAACAAATAAAGGTGCATTCGGATCTTCTCGCATACTGAGTGTGTTTGGTATTTACTTTTAATTCAACATGGTGAATTATTTAAGACTGCTAACTAAAATTAAATATTAATAATGTAATTGCAACTTATTTATAAAAATTAAAAGTAGTTTACTTAACCAAGGTATTTCTAGATTTATGTATTGGTTCATTACTAATTATTTATATACTAATATCACATATTTGAATTCATAACCTAGAGCAGAATACAACCTACCTATAGGAACCTATCTACTCGTATAGGAAGTTATTCACCATGACGACTGCACTTACTACAGCAAAATTTAGATAAACAAAACTTTAAAAAGACAAATAGCCAAGGTTCCCTAATATAGTATTAACAGATTATGTTAATATAACAGGGACATTATTACAGGTTGGTAAGTTAGTTCGTGTTATACTTATTTCTATATATACTTTCATTATTTAATACACCTGAAAAATACACTATGAAATTAACGTTCGAAATTTTCTCGCTTAAGTCTTAGTTACATTAAAAAAATTTAGGCGATAAAGTTCTATCAAATATTTACAAATATCCACTTGCCTTGGATATTATACAGTTAAGTAGGTACATTGTAACTATTAAGTCTCGCAACTAAACATTACTTGTCGGGCCACTGTCTGTAATAATTGCCTGTTTATAGCGGGCAATACTATAATGATTACACAAATCGATTATGGAAATAACAGTGTAAATACATTTGAGTGGCACGTACGGTTATCACGCCCGGGTAATTAACTTTGAAAAGCGAGTTAAGCGTCGATATAAAACGCAGTTTATTTAGAGATTATTATCACATTAATCTTTAAGGATAGACTATGTTAAATTCAATTTTACATTTGGTTGGCCAAATCCAAAGAATTTGCAGTATCATTAGAATGTTACAATAAAAGAAAATGAGAAAGGCTACCGCTATTTATCTCCCATCTACTAAAACGCCGGCTCATTAAAGACACACCCTTAACGACAATGGGCGGTGTGTATCAAATAAATCAAGATTTTAATACGCATTCATACATCTGTTTGGCGTAAAAGCCTTAAGGAGAAGTTGCATGGTATGTTAGCGTGTGAAATATGATACAATTATACGACAAAATTTAGTTTTAATTATAGAATTTATAAGTAAATAAGTAGTTAATGATCATATTATTTTCTTCAATTTGGTTCAAAATGTCTTCCTTTTTTACGATATCCTTTTTAGAAAGATGTCTTTAAGGCTCTATTACGAAGACGAGACCAGACGCCTTTTTAGAGCCTATATTTGTCTAATATAAATACATACAACGTTTTTAATCATTTGTTTAGTCATGAAAACTGTTATAATTCTCGAGGGAGGAGCCTTAACGTCAATCAAAGCTGACATGCATTTCCTGAAGGTCTTGATCTCGACCTAGTTATTGAAGTATGTAAGTAATTTTATTGAATTTATTACGTGAAGAGCACTTGTAATTTTATTTCCTTGCTCTTACGTACTTATTTAATTTTATCACCGTTGTAAAACTCTTATGTTTTGCTAAATAATATCATTGTTAAATGAAATATATTTTTACTTCTTATACACATACTAAAGCTGTAAAGACCACAGGCGAAATCACAATGTAGTGGCATACGAGAAAAAGCTTCCAATAGCTTGTCCCTTGATTCTAAAGGAAATGGCCTATACATTAGTCATTTCTTACCGAAATCCATTTTATGAAATAGGTATAAAAAAATCGCACGTCTAAGGTTATAACACCCAGCATTTTGCTCGTGGGTTATTTCGGTGCTTTCTGCCTACCCCGTTAGGGACTTGGCGTGACGGCATGTTGTTGTTGTTGTTATTTCAAAATAGTTACGTATTTGACTAACTTGAATACCTCTTCCTTGTCTTTATAGTTTAATCATATTAATCATTTTGAAAACATGTCACCATAAATAAAGTTAAGCTCGTTATAGATAAACTAAAGCTACCCCTTAACCGCGCATAGTGACTGTGCACCCTTAAAATTGCCCAATTATACCCCTTTTAAAGGGCGCCGCCCTAAAACGCTATTAACGTTAGATTTATATCTGGTCATTAATCCATTGATTAACAAACGGTCCCGTGTCGTACTTATCTAAAGAAAACAACCCACAGCCTAACTGACGCAAGAAACACAATAGTAGACACCACGGCATATTTCAAGCCAGTGATGTGTAAGACCTTACAGTCCTGGAATTGTGCATTTAGTTATGAATGCAAATATTTTTACTTAAACATTGTCATTACACCTATCTTAAAAATTAGCAGTAACAACCTGACCATTGATTTTTACATATTCATGTATATTTTTGAGGCGATTCTTCAATATTTTGATATTCATCTCACTAATGAACCCTGCGCGTAATAGCCAATATTTATTATAATTTATTAGTGGGAGCACCAACATAATGATTATTTTTTTGAATTACACAAGCCAAGCCGCTAATGATGGATACCTTCAAAACAATATTACCTAGGAGTCGAATCAGTTTTTTTTGTATTCAGATATACTTTAATAATCGTAATCAATTAATATGACATGAAATTCTATATTTCAATGAATATTTAATTTTTAAGATACTTTTGCACCCTTCTTTGTTTGTAGTGTCGACACCCCGATGTATACATACAAACATGCACAGCAATATACAAAACGAGCAGGGGTTGTACAGTTCAAATTAAGCACAAATTTGTCTTAGAATATTGAATTTATTCAACAGACGGGCGTACGGTATTAACCAGGTCCATTATTTCTATCCTTAAGCATATAAGTATTTTTTTTGTTGTAGCTTTCTTTATCTATTTCTCTTTGTTATGAAAATTGAATACGCAAAACGACTGTCATAGATCGTCGTGGTTATTTTAGCCCGTTGTAGACAGGTTTAGAAAACTATAGAGAATTATTTGTAGACCGAATCGGCTATCATTATCAAACATATATTTGTGTAATAGAAAAATAAGCTTCATTAGATAGTTTCGACTCCACTCTCGCCTTGTTCTCTTGACAGCCGTACGAAATTGAGTTATCAAGTTTTGTGAAATTCATTGTCTTAAGACGTTTATGCCTTTTTGTGCCGATACGTGTTTAATAGTCAATTAATGATGCTACCTGCGGCTCTGTTATCCCAAATCGATGGACGACCATAGTGGCCAGTCATTCCGCAAAATTAGTCGAGTTATAGGTGAAATTATAAACGGAAATTGTTACGACTGTTATGTATTAGATTTTGTAGAATCTTATTCTTCTTACAGTGCCTGCAACTCGTGAAGATCGGCTATCAGCTTCTTACTGTCTTCATTGTTTTTTTTTTTGTGGAATATAGAAATGCAACGAACTAATAAAACTTTATTGTGTATTTTTGGGTGATCTCCACTTTATCTAGAGGTCATTTTAATACTTGATTGAAGACTAATATAACTATGACTTTACAATCATTCATTTTATTATCAATGTAATCCTACACTTTAAGCCCCTATGAAAGAAATATATAAAAGTAACACATTTGTAAACAGATTTGAAACTTTTGAAGGCACTATTAATGAACCTTACAATAATAACTATATAATATGACAATGTATGAAAATAAAGTAATAACGTTTGTAAACCTTTCTTTCTTTCCTAACATTTCTTTGCTTAGACGTTTATTCTGTAAGTCGTAGTGAGGCAATGTTGCATGACACGCTCGACCCAGGTCCCAATGAGTCCTGCATTGAGAGATTGGGGGACGATATCCCCAGGGATGGGGCTGCTAGAAAAGATTACCACTAGTAGTGTTTTGAATTTTACATCAATCAATTTTACCTTGGTTATCCTTTGAGAGTTTGGCGTATGATGTCACCCCAACTATACTCCCAATAAAAATATACACCAGATGCAGAATGAAATGTAGTAAATATAAAAATCATAAGGCCAAAGAACCAATCAAAAAGGAAAGTGAGGTACCGGAAATACAATTTTTCTGTTTATTGAACGTCAGTCTTCGTTTTTCAGTTAATGGAATAAAATTACTTCTTTTTGTTGTGTATGCCTTAACTTTTACATATCAATTTTTAAAGAACTACGTGGAACATTAAATGTAAATAAATCAGATTTATCATTAACGAGCTTTTGCCCGCGGCTTCGCTCGCGTTAAGAACTTTCATCCACTATTTTATCCCCTTGGGGGTAGAATTGATCAAAATCCTTTCTTAGCGTATGCCCACGTCATAACATCTACCTGCATGCCAAATTTCAGCCCGATCCGTCCAGTGGTTTGGGTTGTGCGTTGATAGATCACTACGTCAGTCAGTCAGTCACCTTTGAGTTATAAATAATATACTAGCAACATTATGTAGTCGAGTAACCCTAATCCGTACCTATGTACATATGGTAACACTGAACGTCAAATAAGCTGACAGTCGTTAAAAAATAAAACTCTAGCGCCGACCAGCGACGCAATAGAAGCTTGGTTTTGGCGGGCTTTTTTACAAAATGGCTGCCCGTACGAATGAATAGGAAAATAATTTATTGACATCTCGAGCTGTTGTAAAATATTTTTCGCAATATTTACAATGATTGTGCTACGATTAAAAACGTTTTTTTTTCTAACAGTATTGTGTTAAGCGTCCTCCACAGCCAGTAAAGTATTTGATGTTACTTAAATATGATTCTTGAGCTCCACATAGACCCGTTGTTACTCCTAGCGGGAGAGAGACAGACCTAGAGAGAGAGACGAGCCAACGCATCGACTTGACTCTCCCATCAGCGTTTTCTTACCTTTTTGGCTGATATTAGTAACAATGATGACATTAATAATTTATATCGACTTTAAATTTAATAAATATACTAAGTCTAATGATCTGAGACCAATAGTTTTAACGTTATAATCTATATTGGAGAACTAGAGAAACCTATTTTTACATTTGTAAGGTACTGTACACGTGTTGTAGAGTAAAAGTGTTTTTTTTTCAAGTTCACAAGCAATTTAAACTCTCGCTACAACCTTCGCGATGTAAAAATAGATGTCGGCTTGTATGCAACTTGGTTTTTTTTTAAAGTTGGAAAAGTGAAAATGGCCAGTTTTATATATAACGCAGAAGTTGTATTTAACGGGAGTATAATTGCGTGGCGTATTAATTTAGCGTTATAAACTTGAAAATAGCGAAGACGTTCATCAAGACACAGCCTAAGCATCAAAATACACTATTATATAACGAGAATACCTAACAGTACATAATATAATTCAACACCTGAAAAAATATAGCTATCCGAAAATATTGTTGATAACAGCATATATTAATTGAATAATGAAATTCTATATGATATCATATTCAATGCAAACCATATTTACCTTTAACGGTAAGTACAATAAGACTATTCGTATTTTATGGATATACAATTTTTAGCCAAATTAATAAGCTACGCGCGTGCGTCACCGCCATGAAATTAATTAAATAAATAATTCCAAAATGGCGGCTGCTTGTTTACAGATAATAAACTCTGCAAGAATGTCTGCTATTGTTTTTATAAACTTTTAATTTATAGCTTTATTGATTATCTATATCACTACATAGTATAAAACAAAGTCGCTTTCCGCCGTCTGTCCCTATGTCCCTATGTACGCTTAGATCTTTGAAACTACGCAACGGATTTTGATGCGGTTTTTTTTAAATGGATAGAGCGATTCGAGAGGAAGGTTTACATGTATAATAACATCCATTATACAGCAGAGAAATACTGTTATTTTCGAGGTTTCTAAT
>DWDX01003554.1:0-12952 GCA_018245675.1 Agara michaeli | reverse complement strand
CAAACAAACAAACAAACAAACAAACAAACAAACAAACAAACAAACTCTTCAGCTTTATAATATTAGTATAGATTATATGAAGATAATGTAAAAGGTTTTTCAATAAGCTCTATCTAAACTTATTCAGTAAAACTCTTATTTATTTTCTTAGTGGATGGTCCTTGCGAGCCATGCCAACACAACACTACCGGTCCACACTGCGAGCGTTGCCTACCAGGACATTATGGGAACCCAGTTCAGGTATTATTCTGACTATATCTTTGGTTAAAGATAGATTTTGAATCCTTTTACTGTGCACTTACTGGCACAAAAAAGTTCGGAAATCACCCAGACACATTATTATCGCTATTAAAAAGCATCTCGTGATTTAAGGAGTTAAACCACAAAATTCATCTTTTTATGTTTATCTAATTATTGATTCCTTGACAGGGTGCTTGCAAACCGTGTGCGTGCCCTCTGTACGAAGCCTCTAACAACTTTAGTCCGAACTGCGCGCTGGCGGCGGCAGCGGGAGATGAATATGTGTGTACACAGTGCCCAGACGGTTATACAGGCGATCACTGCGAACTGTAAGCATTGCTATTTATTTGACATAGGTATTCGATAGTATACGGTAATTATCAAATGTTTTCCGAAATCGACGTTGCTTTGACAACAATATTTACTTTTGGTAAATTATTATTAATTGGGGACCAAATATGCTCCCTTGTAGTACACCCTTGATAAAACATTTGCATTATTAATTGTTGTCTTCTTGATTGTGAATTATTCATTTTTGCATAAGACTATACCACATAGATTCTAAAAATATGTAATTTTGAAACTTTAAAGCGAACTTATTGGTTGGTGGTCTAAATTGAATACATGTATGTGATTGGAGATATATGTGTGGTTACTTTGTACTGCCAGTTGTGATTCCGGTTACTGGGGATCTCCCACCACCCCGGGAGGATCTTGTCAACTTTGCGCCTGTGGTGGAGGCCCGTGTAGAGCGGAAACTGGAAAGTGTCTCGTGTGTCCTCCTCACACTGAGGGTGAAAGTTGTGACCAGTGTCAGGTAATTCACTTTTTTAACTTATATTTTTCTTTCTACTGCATGCATAAAACATAAATTTATATATTGACGATTCTTGAGTCGCGTTGATGTCTAGACCTGTCATCGGCAGTATAACACTAAAAACCATTCCTGATATTATCCAATTTAAATTAAAAAATACTCATTCACATTTCATTAATGAATCGACGTGGACGCAGGAAGGCTACTGGGCTGGTGGTGAGGACGGCGCCTGTATATCTTGCGCTTGTGGCACAGGCGCACTGTCAGCTGCCTGTGATCCTCGAAGTGGACACTGTGCTTGTGCTGTTGGATGGACTGGTCGAGTTTGTGACACCTGCGCTTCAGGATACGGAGGTTTGTCAGAGAGTTAAATGTTATTTACATGAAAGGACTACTGTTAGATAACTAAAGGTATTTTTAGGTACTAGCTGCGACACGTCTCATATAATTTCATCTAGTACCTTGACTATCTGCGCTATGCGGTATTCAGGTTTAATGTGGCACTGCTTAGATTGTCTCTTGTCTTGCAGATGGAAGAGGAGACAAACTGTACGCTGCTCCAATGAAGTTTAGTATTTATCCAAAACAAATGCGTACAACTTTATTTAACTTTACAGATCGATCGGTATCTGCAACCTTCAATACTTATTAGTTTAAGCGAACACGTATGAGATTCTATGCATATGTTCATAGGGGTAGAGGCGGGTTGCCCGGCCTGCCACTGCGGCGTCATGGCGCTCGACAATGCTTGCGACGCACGGAGCGGTGCCTGTCGGTGCGCGGCGGGCGCTGCGCCCCCCGCCTGCGGCTCCTGCCTCGAGGAATATTACGAGCTGGACGAGCAGGCCTGCGTGGGTGAGTACTTTCCCTCTAATACTGCGTTTTGTGTTCAATGATTTTAGTGCCACTACTTGAAAACAGATGGCGCTCCGTGCACTTTTAATTACAGCGATGAGTTTTTCTTAATGTAAATAATCAAGAAAAGCCACTTCACTTACTTTCCCGCTTAGTAAAATATTAACGTATCTAATATTGATAGACAGTTTTGGCGCAGTCGTGCAACTATTGTAATTTGTGCGGCGCATAAAATTATGAAAACATTAAACCACTGACGTAACCCAGGGCTAGGGACTTACAAACTCGTGTGCGTAGTACAATTTGCGTAATGTTCCCAGCTTAATTTGCAAACGACCGCGCAGACCTCCCTCGAGAAAGCCTCGAGCGTAACGAGTACATTGCTCTTTTTCAGTAATTTAAAGGTATAACCTCATACTCATTTTAAATATTAAGGCTTGTACCTCACACAATAGACTAATGGGTAACCATAGTATAATCGTACATAAAAATATTTCATAGTAATATCTATTGTAAAAAAATTGTCTTATTAAATAGTTTAAACAAAGAACTGATTACATTTTTTTTTTCCTAAATATGTAGAAATTTGTAGCCTTCCGTATAAAGCCAGCAATGTACGCCAAACAGTTTTCACGGTACGTTAAGTTATTATAATTTCGACTCGTAATGATAGCTTGTATATGTTACTTCTTGTGCGGTAGACACTGCTGCTTTTATATTAACTGTTAGTTACGTGACTTCATATGTAATAGGCAGTGTATTTCAAATAATTCTTATCTCTATTTGAACAGTTCAGTACCTACTTGTTTTATCAATAGTTATGAAATACGAACGATAGGTTTTTTAAAAAAAAATGATAATTTAATTTTCGTCTATGATAAAGCTGTTTTTGTAAATATGTATTTTATTTTACATTAATCGAAAAAAAATAACATTAAGGCTCGTTCACAACTTTCCTGAAAATGTTCATACTTTTTTTATCCTGAAAACTCTTTTTACATCCCACCGCTGGACTCGGATCTCTCCTGCTAATAAGGGAGGCCTGGAGCATACTAAGCCACACTGTTCCAATGTCAATTAACGGAGAAACGAATACCGTTTGCTCAATGTTTTTTAAAACGCCTGCAAGTGGTTTGCAGCACGGAAACGCTCCTGAAAATATTCTATTACCGATCTGCTAGTTAAGTTATTCGTTGCTAGCTTGTCGTGCGACGAGTCGATGGCAACGTAATTATAATGACAGGTTGCATGCGTGTATTATGACGTCACTCGAGGTTTCGTTTGCCGTGAAATTGCGTGCGCGCAATTTATTGATATTACGGCAAATTGCGGCGCGGAGTCTCCGCCGTAATCGATGGTCCGATGCGGCTATGCGAATGTTTGCGATGCACTCTACTTTAGTCAATATTTTCCTATTTCTATTTTGTATGACTATTTAAAAATAATACCTATAGATGTAAGGTACAAGTCCTTTTTCTAGCAATGCGTGGAAACAATTGCACATCTGCAATCAACCTCGAATGGGTCTGTAGGAATAGAATTCTTGGTGTCAGTTTGTTTATTATTGGGCGTTAATACGAATAGTAGTCGTTTATTGTCAGTCGATAAAAGTTTATTTAATATAAAGAATTTTAATTATCTCCAAAAACAAGCGTAAAAAGAAGGGGTTCTTTACAGTTCACCGCGATAATACAATGCAAACAATAGTGACAGGTTTATATCCATGCAAATTGCAAGTGATCTGGTCGCGCGAAACTGCCACGAGGCTCAGCAATTATCATAAAACACTTGCTGGTTCACAAGTGCAGTAGGCGTTTGTTGCAATTTATGGGAGCAAACAGTCGTATACTCTTCCATGCCGCGCTTAACACTATACTAGGTTTTGTCCGCGGCTCTGTTCGCGTTAAGATCCAATTTCTCAAATACACAGAATCCGCGCAACGCAAACAATATGGATGCACGCTAACAGCAGGCTGTTTTAGTATCCTTTATAGCAACATTTGCGAAACGCTCAGTTAGCACCATTAGCGGTTGTGGATATTGTTATTACGATTTCATGATCCGAATATTTGAATGAAGCAGCTTTTGATGGTATTTCTGTTCAATATTCAGCAACTTCATACCGACCGCGAGCGAGCTGCGTTGTAACCGCGGCCCCTTTGATGATGCATCTCGTAAACGTTGCAGTCTTCCGCTAACTATTGTTAGTAGATTTGTATGTGATTAAGTACTTTATGTTGTATTTATTTCAATAACGTATAAGTACTTAAAGTGTTACAGTACTTTGAAATAAAACAAAATTAGTACCCTAAATGGCCAATGTGACAGAGCTACTATAACAAAATTGTCTATCATGTGACCATATTTAAATAAATAAATATATTTCGTTTATTTATGTTCGTATGTCTGTATGTATATATGTCAGCCGTGTGATCGCGATAGCGCAGGTTCTACTTTGAGATTAGATGCCCGCGCGGTACAGGGATATTACGTTATTATTATTATTAAAGAAAATAATAAACGTGTGCGTTGGAATGATTCATGATTTGGCGCGGTGCCTATCGTCATCATAAGCTGCCAGTCGAGAGAGCGGCCGCGACGCCCACGCGCCGCCCGACCGCCGCGGCTTTTTTGCTAACCCATATTCCATGTAAAGCTCAGGTCACAATGACGACAATCCCGCGCGGGATATCCACTTAGATAATTTTCCACTAATCCCGCGCGAGATTCGTCAGTTGTTTTTTCGAGATTTGTTGACAGTTTTTTTGTATCGATTGATATCTTACTATACATATTTCTTGTGTGCGTGTGTATGTCACTGAACTCCTCCTAAAGGACGTCACCGATTTTGATGAAATTTTTTGTATGTATTCTAGCGGACTCGATAATGGTTTGAGTTCACAATTTGGTCCACAAGAAAAAGTTTTTTAATTTAATTTTTAAGTACTTGTTGATTTTAGAATGTTTCACATTGGATTCGACAGACTGCGCTACCATCGCAGTGATCCTTTGACATTTATTATAAGGTACTACATATATTATATATATCTACTTATACACTTTACAAGTCTAACGTAAAAACTGAATCAAAAATTTAAAGGCTAGTAGCTAGCGGATGAATAAACGGTTTTCTATAAAAATGACATTATATTTTTTGTGTCACTCGATAATTTACTGTGTGGAATCGCGTGTCACCTCAAGTCACAGATGTGGTCTCAGCTTAACAAACAGATGGACAGAAGCCGGACCGTTAATATTGTGTATTATTTATCGAGGGGCACGAGATTAATCGTTATTTATTAGTGTAAATGGATAAATAAATAGAACTCGAGTTTAACTATTACAAGCATCTATCAACTGTATACGTTATTTATTACTTAACTACGGGTCTACGTATCGCGAAAGCCTTCGGAAAACACATCCATGTGCCCATATAGAATAAATAGCCGTAATTTATTTCATATCACCATAAAAATACCGTATTTAACGGACTACGTGCACCGGTAAGAAATATTTAAATCGTTATTTTTCATTAACAAGTCCCTCATTTTTTATTAGGAGTTATTTAATTCGGTCTATAGTGGACTTTAATCTCAAATCATCTGAAATAAAATAGTAGCCTCTTCAAAAATGTTATAGGAAAAGTGAGTAAAACTTGAGATTTTCCATACCTCCATTCCAATTAATCTGTTTAAAAACATCGCTCGTTATGATGATAGTAGGGGGAAATCTGCACACTTTAAACTTTTTCATAATATTCTCTAAGGTGTGTGAAGCCTGCCTTATCCCGCATCGGCAGCGTAATAGACTATAGCTCTAAGCCTGACAACGAAAGAATAAAAGGCTTAAAAGAAAAAAATTAACAGCCGTGTAACCGCAACCGAATGCAAATTGAGATTAGATAGAAATGCATATGAAGTGCAGTGTGCATTCGACATCGGCCACCTGCATGCCGACAAACAGGAACATAATTCAGTTACCAGTTTATATATAGAGATGGTTGGCGGGCCGGTCCGTCTGCGCGCCCGCGCCGCACTGTCTGCTGCCCGCGTAATTAATACTACCCGTTTGTATCTTTTTGTTCCCGATTCCCAGTAGTACGACTTGCACGTTGCGTGTGTCTATCGGGCGGACACGTGTCGGTCTTGTCTCTCGCGTCTTTTGCTCGCATTTGTGTCTATGCGGCGTAACGCCTTTGTACTGTTGTTCAGTGACAGCGCAAAATAGACGTATTGGGTGTAGTTGATGCAAAGTAAAGTAGTAGTTAGTATATGTAGAGTTAAGGATGTTGAGTTGACGATGTTAAGTTTAGGATGTGTTATGTTTTTGAATATATCCAAATTGCTATGATGTCTATTGCTAGGTGATTTTTAGAATATTAACACTTAATTCTTGTCTGTTATATAATATTTACAATAATTTCTAAAAAATCGCACAGATTTTGCTATTTTGGGATCAAATGTTTGTGTGTCTCCGAAGCCATTGTTATTACTAAAGATGCTTTTACTCTATTCTAATATGATGTTATCGTAGTGGCCCCATAGTTACGACGGACACGCCCCGTGCGCTGACGTAAGATACACGTGTCTGCGGCGTATAGGGAAACATGTCGTAATATATGACTAGCGATATCCTGTATTATGAAATTTCTACATGGAAATACATATCGCTGTCGGCTGGATTATCAATTATGCTCCGCAAATTAATAGATCTAGTGGTTGAGACCTTAACAGCTAAGCCAGAGGTCTGTAAATTGTAATCCGAATAGAATTAAATGGGTCAGCAAAGGTATATATATATTTGTGATTATTATTAATATGATAATTATTTTTAAAATATTTTTCATAGTCACTTAGAAAAAAAGTATTTACAATAAAGTATACTTACATTTCAAGAATCGTATAACAAACTATAAACTTATTCTTGTCACGAATTGTTTGTTTGTCTGTCCTTTGATAGAATACCTTAGTGACATATGTGCAGTTTACATGCACCTCGGTAAATCGATAGCATCTCACATGCGGCTACCGGGAATGGCTAATTCTGGATCTCGATGCAAATGCACGTTCGTTGGCATTTGCCTCCACTAAACGCTTGTCTATTGCGAAAAATAAATGTTGAATAAATTTGCGAATCCGAATGTCTAGCCAATTGTATTGCGAGTATTTCAAAGGTTCGTTAGAAGTGTTCAATTGTGCACAATAAAAGGCTTTTGCTCCCACTCTCTCCCGTATATTTTCCCCCCTCCCCCCTGAGAGAAAAAAGTCGAAAGAAAAACAGTAAGCGGTCCTTTTAATAACGATAATTGTGTTTAATTTGATTACAAATAAGTATTTAGTGACATACTCCAATTTATAACTATTTAAAACCCGAATAAAGTATTTTGCGTATCAAGAATTGCTTCCCATCCGTCCTAAGATGAGTCACACTTGCCTAGAGGAAGCTTAGTCAATCTTGCTTATCTGTTGTTGTGAGTACGGAAAATTGGCGTGGTAATCCACCGGACTACAAACGCATTCGAACACAATAAATACTTCCAGCCTGTAAATCCTCAGCGACATACCAATAAACATGACCCGATTTCATGAAAGAAATGATAAATTGGGTTATGTTTATTCGTTTAAACAGTAGTCAGGTCAAAATGCAATATTGGTCGGCGGTAAACATAAAGTCGGTACGCTGTAGTGTTGAAAGACAAATTTTCACGCCCTGACCAAACAAAGGCGCTTCGGCAAGTTCCAGGCGGAAGTGATAATATACTGGCAGATATCCGCTTTTGTATGTTTTAATATGACATGTATTTTAAATTTTAAATACTTTTTTATTTGTTTGTACGTTGAGTAATAATAACTGGGGACAATTCCACACACGGCTATCTGATTACAAACTAAGCAATTGAATGCCTGTTGTAAGGTAAACGGGACAGCTGATAAACATACATATATACATACAATATAGTGCTTATATAGATATTTTTATTACACCCAGACACAGAACAAACAACCAAACATCACACGGTATTTTTTTGGGTGGGAATCGAACCCACAACCTTCGATTGACGCTTACCACTGAACAAGGTACAGTCTGGCAGATATTTACAACGATTGATAAATCAACATTTACTTTACTAATTGGGACAATTCCTCACACGGGTATCCGATTTCGAATTATGCAATTAAATGCCCGTTTTATGGTAACCGGACCGGTGATGAAGATACGTATACGATTACTATGCATTACTTTTATCAGTAGAATAGCTTAGTGGTTTGAGAGTCAGCCTCCCACTTCGGGGACTCTGGGTTTATATCCTGGCACGCACCTCTGACTTGTAACTTGCCTTTGTAACTAAAATAACACTTTCTATAACGGTGAAGGAAAACATCGTGAACAAACCTGATATTACAGTATGTCATCAAAAAATTATAATACATATTTCTGGGTTATGTCTGCCAAAACTAATTTGACGGTGTGGTAGACTAAAACCAAAAGCCTCTTACTACGGACCAGCTGTCCAGTGGTGGACCAATAAAAGGGTCGAAAAACCTGTATAAATATATGTACATTGTATGTACATACAATATCATGTTGCACGTATGTAAACCAGCGTAGGCATCTGACGTTGGGGTCGGAGACAGATCGCAAAAAGAATATCTCGACAGGTTTCCGTCCATTCATTTCGCGCACGGTGATCGGTCCGCGTGGCGTTTGTATGTGCGGAAGTGCACGCTAATATCGCCCTTACGGGTGTCGTGATAAGGACGAGCGGCGAGGGCGGCGACCACCCGCACGTTATCTCGTTATCAGCGCATCTCTAGACCGGAGCGGCCTAATTAGTGGACTCACGTGTGACAGTGGCCAATGGACGATAAGTTGGCGCTTTATTAAAAAATCACCGCTAATTAAAATCTACGCTAGTACCTACTATCACATGCATAGCTGTGCCATATCATAGAAAAAGGTAAAATTATCACTCAGAATGTTGTTTTGGATTCTAATAAGATTCATCTTCAAAGCCTTGCAATACAATTATTACTAGAGTATTCGAGTGTGAAATTTAATTCAGATCACTATTTACTTGTAATAGTTAGCTTAACTGTAAAACGTCTCACAAGGAACATGTCTTATTAGCATTCTAGTAGGATTTATTGAAAACACGGATTAATTGGAGCCAGTTTATTGAAGCGTTAAAGCGAATAAACACGAACATAATACATACTGTCGCGTCAATGGACTGTCGATAGCGGGAATGAATGTAACTTGTCGAAGAATCGGTGACACGGCTAATGAATTAAGAGCGGCACGCGGGGCGGCCTAGCTGAATCCGATAGGGTCGGATAACGGTCGGGGCGCAAATCGACCATACGAAACGAGTTTGATACATAATTGTCAATTCGTTTAAAACGAGTCGGCGGAAAGCGCTTTTTTAGCATCCCGAACCCAGGGCTTTAAGAAGCGGCCCGGCCGGAGGCAGTCGACGCGGTAGTGCCGGCCAGCGCGCACGCGTTCTAACGCTAAAACAACTAACGCAGTAGAGAGCATGGCTATAGGGAAATATATCCAGCGTTCGACCATCACGTCGAAATCTCACCGGTACCTCGGTTAAGTCGGTGCTGCGAGTGATCTTGTTGTCGGCGGTTATCGGAGTTAGTCAGTGCGCTTGCGATGACAGTTCGGGACCACGTGACAGCATGAGGTGGTGTGTGGTGGTCGTGTTGATTGTAGTGGCAGTGGAGGCCGCGGGTCCCCGGCGCTGTGCTGGTCGCGTGGCGCGGGAAAGGCTGAAGGCTGCGGAGAAGATTAGGGACAAGAGGTTCTACCTTCTGTGCTGTGCGCCAACGTGCTCCAGTCAGCGGCGTCCGCGGCCGCAGCTGACCACGAGGAGATACCAGCCGTACCACAAAACGTGGTACGGCCTCAAACATGGTATGCAATATTTTAAGTTATCATAAGTGATAGAGAAGCAGCAATTTTGCTAATATGCCACTGATTGTATTAATGTGCACCAACTTTTGACTCGGTACCCCGCTCCACCCAAGCTAGGCAGAAACCATACTTTTATTATATAAATCTCAATTCCTCGAGAAAAATTATGCCTTACTAGCTAACTGCATTGAAGTTTTCGAATATAAGTTTCTACGTCAAGAGCTTTTAAATCAGCGACATCTCTTGGTTACGAAACGAATAAATTGAGGTGAAGTCCTCATAGCCAACCAAAAGCTATATCCGCATACCAGTACCTACGTTATGCCATTCAAATACCAACATAGTTAAACACACTGTCAGCACAAGGAACGAACGCCTAATATTACCATGAAATAGCTTACGCACGGTGTAATAACATAACATGATAAGAATATGTTATATACCTATGCTCACACATTATTCCTATTACAATTTGTTCGCATAAATGTAACGTTTGAATTAATTCTCGCATACGTTTCTAGATAAGCGTCGTCTTATGGGCATTTGATGTTGATATTCAATTAGGAAAAATGTTCTTTAATTATGACCTCAGTGTTCTGGTAGTTCAAACATAATTATTATTGTATGAAATGCGTCGTACGCGATAACAGTAAATAATAACTGATAGTCTTATTGGCTGTGTATACTAACGGTCCTATTCCTATCCTATATTCCTATAGTCCTATGCAAGATATGCTGTGAAGGTCCATGGTCGGTAACAGCCCTCATGAATGCTGCCTGTTCGTGGCAAATATTTAACTTTGCAGTTGTAATCTTCGCGTTCTTGTTTGGTGTTTAACAGAAGAACGACTCACAAAGACAGTAGTGTTATTATTATTAAAAGTTACTATTTTATAACGGTTACGAAAAGGTTCCTTAGGCTATATGCATGATTTAGAGTTCTCTGAGATTTGTGAAGTGTAAGAATCAATGATTGGCCAGCATGGTAGACCGCGACCTTAAAACTTTTCATGTTCAAAGGAGACCTGCGTTTAATAATGGAACAGTAAAAAGTGTTAAAACCGCTTAATGTATTTATTTGCCGTAAATATTCTCAGAGAAAATTAAAATCCTGATGGATGGCGCACCAGAGAAATACCAGCATTCATATAGTTAAAGTAGTAAAGAACGGAAGAAGACAGAAAGAGAGTGAACATGTGAATGAGAAAAAACAAATTCACTGAACAAATCCTGCAAGTTGTTTGTTATCCACGCACCAAAACATTTCTGCACGCCTATTTAGGCAGGTTTCAATGGTCTAAGTTTGTTTGTAACATATTATTTTATGTACCTAAAAAAGCATTTTGTATTTGCAATCGATCTTTAACTACTGCAAATAAAATGTGGTTTAAAGGAATCTTTGTCTGAGAAATCTTTTACGATAGCTGCGCCGTGGTCCTCGATAATACATTCACGTGTAAGTCGAGGTGATACAAATAATGACCGCTTTTAACTCCTTAATAATATAATCTATCTCGAAGCAAATTACAAACGAAGGTAAGGCGGCGCGTTAATCAATTATAATGTAAGAATAATAATAATAGTGGGGTCGTTAGACAACGCTGATGGCTAATTAAGGACGCCGCGGTGGGAGTGTCGGTACTAGCGCTATGAGACTCCTGACCCCGCCCGCCTTCATGCCTCATACCGCGATATTTCTACCTGTGTACACCATCACTTATCATTCACGATTAAGCTTTGAATGTGCCTGGTCAGCTTCTAATAAAAGATACCACTATATAACTTTGTAGAGACAAGGATAGATAGATACGTACCGAAAGGTATTCAGGGTATCTTTTTTGGAATGCAGGCTTATTGCATTTTCGTAATCAAATCGAAATTCTTCCGTTTGCAACATGTTATAAAAGGCAGTGTTTTCCCCAAATGTACTCGTTTATATTAGGCTCGTAGAGTAACTAAATGAAACCTGAGTGTTTGAAATTTTCAACTGTCTGCCTGTTCAACATTTTGTTCACTCGTAAAATTAATTAAAAGTTAAATGCATACGTGTAAACCATAATGTTACATCTCTTTGTCAATCTCTCTCTCTTCGTGTCTAAATATCCCAAACGGTGGTGGGGTTAGCTTTCCTAATTTTTTCTTCTTGAAATTTGTTAATATACGAAGTCGGCCAGTCCGAATAGACTCCATAAAAAACATACTTTTTTTTTAATTTTTGACAAATAACATTGTTTTCCGATAACATTTGTCGAATTGACGTTGAAATTTTATTTTAACTACCACCTTACATTTTACCTTTCTTATCCATTTCCCAAACGGTTCAAACCAAACAGATACAACATAAATCCGTCGTGTAATAGTCGCAAATTACTCGGACATTTTTATTCGTACGCATTAAAGTCCCGACGTATCCATTTCGTTCACAAATCAAACGCGTCCCTAATTTTACTGTCTCCGTCGAGCTGTCAATGGGCTCGGTCAAGTGGGAACAGGAAGACGCGGGTTCTGTACAATATTGTATAATAAACACATATAAATGTTCTTCTCTTGCAAAAAAACATGCAAAAAGCATGCCCACCTGATGGTAAGTGGTCACCGTCACCTATATACACCTGCAACACCAGAAGAGCTACCAATGCGTTAACTGCCTTGAAGGAACCTTTTAAAACTACGTTTCAAGAGCCCCATATTAATATGACATGTTATTACAATTGGTGAATTCATATAATCTTTTTATCATCATCATAGTAGTCCACTGCTGAACGAAAGCCGCCCCAAATGAGCACAACAGTTCATCCAGCCTCTACCTTAGGTTATACTAGCTACAAGGATTATAATTGGCTTCTTCAGAGTCGAATCTTGGACTGAGCGTTTGACCACTATCTAAATACCGATACGGAACACAAATAAAATATAATAATAAACTCCTCTCTTGCTTATATACAACAGACTGTTATCTCGTACGGTGTTATCTAAGGCATGTAGCGTTAGTTAGTGTCGTCGAAGGGCTTTCATGGCTACTCACGTAAATATTTGACATTCCCTTGAAACTGGATGATGTTGGCCTGATTGTGTATGTTGGATTGTTTGATTCTCTCGAGTTGGATGAACTTTATT
>DWDX01003553.1:0-12952 GCA_018245675.1 Agara michaeli | reverse complement strand
AACGTAACTGGTGAAATGTGGGGGTGTACTACACTCCTCTGCCTACCCGCTAGGGGATTACAGGCGTGATGTTACGTAAATAAAAGATATAATGAGTTTTTATCGTTGTACTTATAAGTTAATACCTACATAAACAAATCAGAAATGGAGAAAATAAAATGAATGAAACGAATGAAGAACACAGGAGGATAACAAGAGAAAATCGCACAATAAACACTATAATCTTAGGGCCTACACTTGCTATAAGTAACATTACAACTTACGTGGACTATTCAAGATAACATTTTAAAAAAAGACAAATATTTTTTTTAACTCAATGTATGCGTGAACGCTGCCGCAGACTAGGCCACTACTGGTCGCGTCTAGTGGCCGCCAAAATCTTTCATACGGGGTTTATGGCATCGGCGCTCACTAGGCGTTCGAGCCACGTTCGCTAACAGTGGCTGCCTCTAGTGGCTTGACCTACCCACTAGTGGCCTGCGTACGTGGAAAGTACGTTGCCTACTTAATCCCAACGATACGAAGTGTTCACGATGCACGCACGTTGGGAACAGCTATAGCGGTTACATTCGAGTTCAACATCATTTACAAGTCAAAGTGGGCATCGATAAGTGATGAGACGGCTAGACGCAGCTGCCCGGCGCCGAAGCCTTCACCTGCCCGGCAAAACCTTTAAGGTCGACACGCGATCAGTCCGATATCCCATCCGTACTCATCAAACTGTTGTCCGTTTGCGTAAACGGTAAAATTCTGAGCCGTCCACATACATTGTACCTACATCACAAATTCTCTCCGATGGTTCGGATATTTGGAAAGGACGGACGATGACAGAATGATGAAGCAGATGTACTACAATGCAAATGTTTATGTGGGTGGCGATGAAGACCAACACTCCCATCTCGACCGACCAGACCAGACACTGGTTGATGAGCAGTCAAGAGTATCCGAAACCCTTCGAAAGTCTGGCGAATTGCGGACTGACAACTGTCAAATGACTCAAAGAACATTGGATGCAAATTTTAGGGATCCATTTATATCTAATATCAAAAGATTAATGGAATAAATTGTACATATTTATATACTAGTATTATACAATAGTATAACTACATAGTGCTCCTAAACTACATAACGTGTATAGGTTTTAGCAGCTTGATTTATTTCATTCGTTTCTCAAAAAATCCGAATGTTATTTAATTCTGGTGAAGATTCGAGTTGAAAAAGTGACATAGAATCGCCCGGTCGGGCTGAATCTCATAAAGGCCGGCCTATGATTAGTAGGTAACGAAGGATATAACCCGCGCGTAATCACCGAGGCATTTCGTCGGGGTCCAAACGACCCTGATTATAGGGTCGCCGCCCACTGACGGGAACGAGCCGAGGCCTCCCGTTTGACACACGTCCGTGTATCCATTGTTTGTAGGGATGGGCCGAGTTGAAGTTGTACCGAGTAACCGAGTGCCGAGTTTCATTCGGTTCGATTTTAATCGAATAAAGCTCGGTTAACAGTACTCGGTCGAGGTACTCGATATGGATTTATATAGGCGTTTTGCGAAACCGCGCAAAACTTGTTTCAGAGCAGCAAATTTGTACGACTTCGGTCTTATTTTAGGTGAGACAGATGTGCATGAGCTGCAGTATCCACAGAGTTTGCACGTACGTTAATTGCACCCTTAATTTAGAAAATCTTATATTTCTACCCATATACTCGGCAGTAGGTACTCGCCGCTGGAATCGAGCTGTTCAACCGATTACGATTAGTTGAACGAACGATGATCGCTTACCGAGTTTTAACCGATTAATCGGCTCAACCCTAATTACTTGGCTTTTAATGGCTCTAGTGGAAATATTTTTGTGGTCGTAATGCCCAAAATTATTTGAGATTCGAACACAGTCCTTATGCGCCGACTACGAAAACGCAGTTTTGAAATCGTAATTAAATTCGTGGGTTAAGATGAAATCATTACCGTGTAATATTGATTTGTACGAAGTAAACTAGATAACACATATCTGTATGTAAAAAAATACAGTGTTAACAATACCTACCTATTTTATGCTGTAAACGCAAAATCAGAAGGTTTTTTTTAGTTTTAGTTTTTCAGCTGCAAATCCAAAAATATGGTCAGCAAAAAGTAGCATCAATATAAAGTAGGCTATTCATTGCAGGTTCTAATGATCCTATTTAAAAACGTCAAAAAATATGAAATATTCGTTTAGTCACGCAACCGAATGCCTTAGGAAAGACGCGAGACCAATAGGCTTATTACAAACAATCGTGATGAGAAGCGCCCGTCCTTCACGAAACCCAACGTTTGCCCGAATTTGAGAAGTAAGAATTCTTTTCTTAATTTCAGAAGTAAGAATTCCTTTCTTCAATTGAGAAGTAAGAATTCCTTTTTTTCATTTGATAAGGTAGGAATTCTTTTCTTAATTTCAGAAGTAAGAATTGTTATCTTCATTTGAGAAGTGAGAATTCTTTTCTTCATTTGAGAGGTAAGAATTGTTTTCTTTATTTCAGAAGTAAGTAAGAATTCTTTTCTTTACTTTCTTTACTTTACTTTCGGATTTCCGGTTTTTAATACTCCCCGACCTCGCGGGATATCAAAACTACAATTTCCTCTAAGTCTACGAATGCGAACGGGCTGCAGTAACCACTAATCGGGCATGCATTTGGAAAACGGAACCAATATATTACACAATTTTGCTAACACACAACGGGAGCTCGTTAGCGCGTTACCAAACTTCACATCGTGAACAAGCTAATATCAACTTTATATTCATACGGCGAAAGTTTGTTTCAGTACGACGAAACGCTGTGGTAATTATTTACACGGTAATTCCCTAACGTTCTTCTAATTGACATTAAACGGCGCTTGCTCGTCATTCGCGTTCGCTTGCCGCTCGGGTCCAGGATTCAATGAACGTGGCTTAACACAGCAACGCGACGGCAACGACGCGACCGTAAAAATGTGTACACATTTAAGGAATATAAGAAACGTTAAGGTGACACTAAGTGAAAGGAACGGAGTTTTATATAGATAGCAGTGATAGCCTAGTGGTTTGGTGGTGAAATTCAGCCTCTCACTCCGGACGGTCCGGGTTCGATCCTGGCACGCGCCTCTGATTTATTACGTGCGTTTTATAAGTAACATTTAAATATCACTCGCTGTAACGGTGAAGGAAAACATCGCGAGGAAACCTGCACACTTTAGAGATGTTATAAATTATATATAATATGTTATGGTTATATTATGTATATGTTTTGGTTAATACACGCAATGTTAGTGTACGTATCCGGACGCATGCAATATCGATAAATCGAACTCGGTGTGAATAAACTTGAATAAAAAAGGGCACACAGCACACTGTTTATTATTCCCGTGTCGCGCGGACGTCACGACGTACACACTAAATATAGATATCTAAATTAGTTGCGATGAATCGACATTCGTAATGATATTGTTATTCGGTCGATGACTGGTTCGCTAATTTAATTGCTCATTATACTTTTGGTTCAGCAAACGGGTTCAGATGTTAAGCGGTCATTGGAGTTTTAGATGTGCGATGGACATAGATGTATCTGTGTCACAGAACTATGTCCGATCTTATGTGATTTAATCATAGGGTCTGTTTTAATGTCTCATTACATTCCTACACCATCTTAAATAACCAGCCGCAATGCGCATTTCCTTTGCGACGAGGATCTTTAACCACTAACACGAAGTCAGTATTGTATTCCATTTTCTCTTTCCAGGTATTCCTCACAGCTCCGCCGGGCTGAGCGTCGCGCAAGCGCCATTAGTACCATCCAACACAATCTTCTACCAACATCCTCCTCCCCTCACCGAGACGCATACCACTGGTGAGGAAGATTACTGTAAGAAAACAAAACTATAAAATAAAATCATTGGATCGTGCGCATTGACATTTTCTTAAATTGCACCTCGTTTCAAAAGACATAGCGATTTTCGTTCATAGTAAAATCACTCATAATTAATTGACATTTTCTTCTGTTCATTGCTCGAAATTTAAAAAAAAAATTACCCTCTAATATTACATAACTGATTTTGCTTTCATATTAAATGTACATGATTTTTATAATAATAACTCAATAACCGTTTAATTTATACATAAAGATCTAATCTTATCAACAAAAGTAGCTTAACACTAATTACAACTACATATAAATAGGTAAAGATAAAGCATTTTAGTATGTTTTCTCCTGTGTCGTCACTTTTGCTGTTTGGTAGATTCACGATCGACCAGATAGTAATTACTATAGTACATCTTCATAACCGTTTCAGTGCATTGGAGAGCATTTTATATAACTTGATTAAATTCGTTAGTAAACAACAGGTTCCTTTAAGGCAGGTAACTTAGCCACTGTTCAATACACACTTAACATCCGTGGGCCGTCTGTCTGTTTGTCATGTCCTTTTGCTATATAAAAGCTCCAGCCCAATCTAATTTAAAACAGGTAGGGTTTTACGGGGACAGTGAGTTGTAAACAATATATTGTGTCCAACACAAGTTATCTCCAACTGAGTTTCTTACAAGTTATCTCCAACTGAGTTTCTTACAAGTTATCTCCTACTAAGTTCTCTACGGAAATATTTCGTGGTTAGACAAACAGCTAATGTAAATATACATCTAGATATTTATTTGGGTTTCGCAGCATCCGAGCAGCTGTCCGGGCAGCACTCTAGCGGGAAGTATGATGGGGCTCCCCAGGACTCCCTGGGGGATTTCGTCACTTTCGTATGCCAGGAGCCACCTTCGGACGTCCAGCAGCTACAAGTGAGCAGTACTAGGACTGTTTTGTTATTTTAAACTTAGAATGCAAAAATTAACTTAAGATTAATAAATTGACAAATAACGGTTTTTTTTTTTTACTTTTTTAATTTTTTAATGTGCAATAGGCTTGCTTATATTAGTAACTATACATACCGTGGGCTACATCAACGCTTTCTATACGACGAGATTGTAGCCAAGTGCCAGCCTATATCAAATAAAAAAAATACTGTCAATTAATAATCGCTAAAATTGTGTCGATCGAGAAGTACAATCAGCACGATAATACAAATCTCTGATACATTTCTAGAAGGTCTAATTTAACAATACTCCTTACTTGCCTCATATAGCTGTTTAGGAATTTATAAGGAGTCTATTATATCCACGCTTTGGCACATAAGCTTCCAGGACCGCTGCGATTCCATTGATAATTCTTGTCGAGTAAAATTATTAAGATTTCTATAGTTTGAATAGCCTAGTACTTTATTGCTTTAAAACAAAAATGAACCGGCAGTATTACTTAGTATCTATAGAAACTACCTAAATACTAGCTAATGTTAACTTTGTTTTGAAATAACAATATGTTTCAATTCCAATTTTAAATTAATAACTGAATTTTGTTCTCAAAACATATTCTTAAATTATTAATTGAATTTTGTTCTTAAATTATTAATTGAATTTTGTTCTTGAATTATTAATTGAATTTTGTTCTTAAATTGTTAACTAAATATTGTTCTTCATTTAATAATTGAACTATTTTAATAATTAAATTACACTTTAATCATTATTGTTTACGTGTCAATACATTATGGAGTTCAGTAAACTAATCAACTAATCGTTTTGATTTTCAGGTGCACAGCCTTTCAAGGAGCCCAAAGCCTCCGTACTTTAGCAGCTCCATGCTGCCGCCTCCACCCTTACCGCCCATGGCTAGACCTGTCGCCATTATTAGATCTACCGGTAAAATATATCTTACATATACACGTAATAAAAATATCTACCAATATATTATATTGTATGTATGTATATACATATGTATGTTTAACAGCTGTCCAGTTACCATAACATAGGTATTCAATTGCCTAATTTGAAATCGGATAGCCGTGTGAGGAATTGTCTCCAATTAATGTTATTATTGCTAAATAAGAGCACAGTACCCGGGTTCTTCTCGTTTCGGACCCCGTTTATTCCCTTTGTATCTCGTTCGTAGTTGACAATACCTGTGCAACCTTAGGTAGCTAACGGACGGCCAGACACACCGCAGCCAGTTATCCATACTTGGCTGAGATTCCTCTGAACCGGACGAAACGCTTAGCCAAATCGTTTGAGTGTTGAGTTTGAGGAATGCAATTCCGTCGGTCCCTAATTTTAACTTTATTGAAAAACAAGAGTTAACAGGCACATCCTAGGCAAAAACGCTACAGTATGGACACACGTGAGCTTAATTGTTATACAAGAAAAGTTTCACTCGAACGCACTGAATTTTTGCTCGTACTGTAATGTGTTGCCTGGTTTTCGTGTTGTCAGCGAGCGAGGTGTCGAGCGCTGGCGTGAGCGGCGGCTCGCCCGCGTCGCCCGAGGTGCGCTCGCCGCCAGCGTCGCCGCGCCGCCGCTCGCCGCACGCCTACCGCGACTGCCACCCCTCCATGAACCACTTCAACCACTTCCACACGCAGCCGCAACAGGTCACTACTCACCGTCCTATTACAATATAACAACACATCGAACACTGTAGAGATGTCCCCGTGTGTATAAGACTGAATGACCGACTGGATCTCAGTCGAGATGGGGTCGGATTCTAGTTGCTTTGTGTTGTGCAGGTGTTCAGTTACGGTACGCTGGGCGGCGTGGGCGGCGTGGGTGGCGGCGCGGTGCTAGCGGGCGGAGGAGGCGGCTCGCCGCCCGGCGGTCTCGGCTTGTACGCGCCGCGGCCACCGCCGAGGGCCCCGCCAAGGTGCTATGCTTGGCCCACTACTTTTTTAAATCACCACACATTGCATATTGATAGAACATATTGAGAAAGTTACGTAAACTATATATACGAAAATCAATATGTCTGAAGAAGTTAAGTAATCAAATTTGATTTTATTAATATGTAAGGATATGGTCAATGGCTAAGGCAGAGTACGAAGGGACTCATAAGAACACTCATAAGATTTTGTATATTTTGTAACTTGTGCTTGTCAATGAACACATAATTACACATAATATATTTAAATTTATAGAACACATGTTTATAAATATAATTGTAAACCCACACACACGGAGGTCCTGATTAGAAATGGAAGTCACAACTTCTAACGGAGTTGTTAAAAACGCTAAAGGGATAAATAGACCAGCTAAGGATCACTTAACATCATGGCATGCGTGTATAGATGTATGATGAGTTCTTCACACAACTAGTGCAATTTGACGCCGACTCTGTCGTTGACGTTGACGTTAACAATTGCAGATGGAACGCGCCCTTCCCGACGTTAGAGGACGAGTTCAACATAATGACCGCGCCGGCGGGGCCCGAGCACGTGGTGCTACTTGACGATGGTAGTTCTTTCTTATGCTGTAACGGTATTCTATCTTAATATAATCATTATTATTATTATTATTTAATTATAAGCTTTGTTACACTATCAGAAAAGAATAGATACTTCAGTTCTGTTATGTTCGCGCACAGAAACATTATCCTTCTCTCGCTCTAACACGTCTGAATTTTAAAAGTGCGGAGAGTCCATACAAATGATACTTTGATACTATTTATGTATGACTAATAAAAGTTTGAATATGCCGCTGTATGCATATGCAAAACTTTTATGCTAACATGTATTCCATTGACGGATTATCTATTCTATGATTTCAAGAAGTGGCTGAGAGATAACCAGATTGTTCTCAGTACATTAATTGCTGCTACTAACTGTGTTCTTTTTTCTAATGTGTCATTTGTAATTACTAGAAACGGTTCTTTAATTACTTGGCGCCCAACGTGGGATGGAAGTTATGGTTGAAAGGTTTGATATATATCCAAAGAGTATAAGTGTAGATGTATTGCTGATTTTTATTTCGTTTTGATTTGCTCGTTTCAATTCAATCAATGGTGTTATTGACCAGAAAAACAAAACTTATAAAGTGGTTTTTTTCACAGAACGCTTCTTTCAATCAAACGTGATCACGTCGGACACGACCGCTATGGACACGTCAGGTACTAACGTCGCCCAGCCGGTGGGCGTGGACGCGTCCGACGACATCGCGCCCGACAAGCCGGCGCCGGACTTGCGCTCTCCGTGATCCACGACCGACGCGGACGACGCGTCGACCGCGACTGTGCTGCGATGGACCCCCGCGCCCCTTCCACATTGGCGCCCGGTCACACATCGGACTGTTTAAATTCAAATTTAAGTTCCAAATTCAAAGTGTTTAAAAACCTATAGTATAAGCGTTCTGTACACGCGCGTTTTTTTTTTGACATGGACCGAGAAGCATGCGGGCTAGTGTAAATATTAATAAATGAAAGGGATTGACCTCGGCAAAGTTGTAGTTGAAATTTAGTTTTACGATTCGCCGTATTAACCGTCCGTAAAAAGATTGATGCAGTGACTTTGTAACGACGTCATTCGGTTCGCTCATTATCGAGAACGCCATCTATGTAACTGACATGCAAATAGGCGGGCGGTCAATACGGCTTCAATGTAATACTCGTTAAGGCGATACAATACTCCAACGATAATATTATTGTGTAAAATATGAAGCTATTAATAAAAGCAACATATTATATTCTAATATTTTTATAGAATATAAATCAAGTATGATATGATCAAGCCTTCCAGTAATTTAGTGAAATAAATATGTTAACGAGTACGCAGCTTGTAAATTATTATTTTGCTGACCTATAAGGCAGTTAGAAAGCGGTTATTGAAAACATTGCTTCCAAAAATAGCGTCATATTAAATTTCGATTGACGAAAGTGTGATATTATAAGTTGTTTTTTTTTTGTTTCGTTGTTGTGTGTTTTGTATTGAAAAAACAAAAAATTAATAGAATAAGCGTAATAGTTTACAAACCTTTTGTTTTTTTTTAACTTATTGAACGAATATTTAAGAAAGACGAGCCTTGCTTAATTAATTAGTATAGTTGTATATTGGTAGTCTGCAACTTTATTGTTGCATTGTCGATTCAAAAAAGAAAAACTCATAAAAAATATATATATACTTTCAATTGGAAACCTTTCTGTGATGTGTTCTTCTACTGTCTGTCTATATGACGATAAAGAAACCTAGGTCAGTTAGTACATGTTTTGATACTACGAAATAGAAAGATTTTTTGTCAATTAAATATTTAGATGAATCGAATGCAACAATCGGTTGATGCAATTAGTGCTACGTTTGTCAAGGGACATTTTATAGGTGCCTTTCACGAAACGTACTTATTATTAAAATTAATAATTAGGGACTTGTAAATTGTAGTGTTCTTTAAAATCCATCCGCTTATGAAACCGGAATTAATATCGGTCTCAAATTAAGACTAACATATTTTGTAGCCAAAGAGTAATAATGTGTAAGTTGAAAATAAGACTTTGGTGAAGCCAAAATACATTGAAATTGTATTACTGACAATACTTTGGTTACAAAATAATTATAACTCACCTGAAAATCCCGTTTAAGAGTTGATTTTTTTGTCTCATTTTACTTATTGACATTTCATTTGCAATCCCGTGGCCATACGAGAAAAGCTAGTCATTAGAGTTACATTGTAAATTTAATGTTACTTAATAAAGTAAAAATGTATTTACAATTATAGAACCCCTTATCTTTATTAAGGGGGCAAAACTAAAATTGTGGCCAAATTACTCATAATGAGATCCAAATATATATACACGGTTTTAATAGATTTAGACTTATGTAAGTATATGGTTAAGTTGTCAATTTGTGGCTAACGAGACGTTTTGGAAGTATTGATGTAATGAAAAATTGTTGTGACAGTTGACGATCGACGAACCTAATTAACACTTTTCGAGTTTGGTCAATTTTTTGGGTTCCTACGGTAATTTTTAGATGACAATTCTCATTTTTGTAACGATGATACAATAATTTCTAAATGCACAGGCTTCTGCCTCTCATCGGTTGAAATTGATTTGAGATTCTATCGCGATTAAATTTTTCACCCCGAAGGTATTTATTTAAAAGGTAATTAGGAGATATATGATAATTGTAGGAAACGTAGCAATAAATGACGAGCAATAAATAGTTTAAAATAATGGTAACGATAAAAAAAAACAGCTTTAGTGAAGCTAGAAATTGGTACTGAGTAGGTCGATCCTATATTCATAATGATTCGCAGAATATTTTTTCTATAGAGAATAAATACTGGACTGGGTAAGAAATTCGATCTAATATAGTGATGCCATTTGGTACAATTGATACATAGCTATTACAAAACAAACTATAGGAGTATAAATTAATATAACAGCTATTAATAGTTCAACTAGGCAGAGAGGCGAGAATAGTCAATTGCTAGCTATAGACATTATTAGAGATTACGAAGAGGAAACTGAAACAGTGACGTCATTTAAGGCTTGAATATATTCGGGATACCAACTGAATTTCGTCGGGTTGTACAGACTGTTGGACACTGGCGACGCGGGTTTTGATTGACGATGACGAATTACAAGCTCATTGGTGCCGAAAATTCTAGACTGTGATTATAATGTTCATTCAGGACGTGTCTTATATTGAAATAGTTGTTTTTGTATGATTGGCAAATGTGCACTCACAGTGCTAAGGGAAGAGATAATAATATTACGTATTTGTATAAACAGACATGTTGTAGAGGTTGAAGTTGTTATATGATGGGAAAATTAAGGATTGTAACGGTTAAGAGGGATACTAGGCGGATAAATACTTGTTGACAGCGTCGGTAGAATTGGTAGTGTATTTTTTATCACTAGCTTTGCAATAGTTCGTACGTGTGCGATAAACATGATTACGTTGAAACGCTCTGGCGGTCGTTGTAAATGTTGTGTTCAGAGGTTGCCGTGTAATGTTAAAGAGAAAAATAAGTAATATAAATAATTCTGATCGCAGTAACGTGTTTATCGCGTCACGAGAGTCGTTTAATTCTTTACTTAGCACCATTGTTACGATATGGAGTAATAATCGAAAGCCTAAACATTATGTGCCTTAGATACAACAATATTGTATATTTATGATGCGTTCTATACAACGTGCTAACTAGACATAAATGATTAATTAAAATTATTTGAAAGCCTTTAACTATTTGTAACTTCATTGTTAGACTTCAGTTTTGCAAAGGCTTGTCTATGATCTCTTGAAGTTTTGTCTTTCCCTAAATCGCTGATTTGTATTCGAATTTTGAAACTAATCGGCCCAATCGTTTGGGTTCATTAGAATCTCTCGAACTTTCGTTACTTAATTGTTTTCTCCAAAATAATCTTCATCTTTTACTCCAATCTCGAAAATTATGTTGTAACTTGTTGATGTTGAAGAAAACGAGATACTGGGCACCCAGCAGTCTGGAAATTGTTTTCGAATCCAGAGTTCTCCTGTAACCCCTATTATAATATTATTATAAAATTAAGTAACGCTTCCATGCGTAGTTTTGCTGAAATATTAAATACTTCTAATATATTCTATAATTTTAGTAATTACCTACATTGTACCCATTTATGTACCTATTCTACATATACTTTACTGGCATGTATATCTTATCGCAACTCTTGAATTAGGCTCGCTTTTATTTTGAGATAGTAGTCAAATTTTAATTCCTGCGAGGCTTCTTAATATTATACCACATCTATTGTGTACTAAGATGTTTCAAATTTTTGGGATCTTGTTTCTGATGAAAATATTTATCGATGTTTAATAAGAAACTCAAATCCGTCTTATCGATAAGTTTTTTTTGGATTTCTGAATTGAAATAGCATACGTAACTAATTCTTAATTAAGGATAATTATTAACCCATAGATGAAAAAAAATACTCCTAGCAATGAATTTCTTAGTTCATCGATTCTGATGTACAATTATAAATTGTTTAGCGAATTTATTAATTATTTTAGTGTATTATTATTGTGTCCACGATATTTTTTTTTGTCTGTAAATATCTATCGGAGTGTATTTATATAATTCACTTGTACAATTACGTAGTAGGTCGAAAATGTTTGTGTTATAATGTTTGTCCTTAATGAATTTATACATTTTGTCATTTTTTTTTTGTAATGTTTTTAAAGTTGTGTTACAAACGTATTATATTTGAATCAAATGACTTACAGCGACACGATCCGAGTTAAAATGGAAAAAAAACCGAATATAAGTACCATTGAGAAGGGGTTATTTGATTTAGATATGACTAATAATAAACTAAAGATAGACTTGTAAAAATGTTATAACATGTATTTTTAACCTATACATAGTAAGATATTTATAGAATTTTGGTCGTTTAATTATTTCGAACGACTTGTTATAAAGAAAATTGGTGCTTAAAGCTTAAAACAAATATGGAACGGCACGGTTACGGTGTCGTGTGTGTATTGTCATGGTGGGGTCGAGCATTTTGACATAGCATGCGTTGTTATGCTCGCATCTCGGGCCTAATTGTTTATTATGTCATAATCTTTACTCAATTCAATTAGAAAGTTATGTTATTGCAAAAATAAATTCTTTTTGTAACTTCTAAAAGTATTTCACGCACTAAACTATACATAACTTAGTGTTAGTCAATACTACACGTTATCTCTATACATCTGAATCGATTTTTTATTATAAAATTTCTGTAAAATTGGAACGTATTTTATTTGTAGAAATTAAAAAGAGCGCTCTCTTTAGGCTTTTAAAATACTCATTAATATTGAAATAGATAATTACAATACGAATAACTTTCAGTTTTGAATTGACGCCATGACAAAGTTACATCCACGCAACGCACAAGTTCACGCACAGATAACAAAGCTTTCGTATTTACAAAATGGCCGATGACATGTAAACAATTTGGCGCGCGAATGCAAGCAATTATAATAATGTAGGTAATCTTTGCTCAATATCGATGAAAACTGAAAGTGTTACAGTTGATGCAATACAAAGAAACAAACAAAAATTGTGTTTTATTTAGTTATCACCTTTCCTATTTTGGGGGTGTACTACACTCCTCTGCCCACCTCTT
>DWDX01003552.1:0-12953 GCA_018245675.1 Agara michaeli | reverse complement strand
TAGGTGGTGAGCCTATTGCCATGCACCGGGCACACATCCAGACTCTGAGTCACTGCTGGAAATTCTAAATTAGAAAATCCAACAGCACCCAACCCGGGATTTGAACCCAGGACCTCCTGATCGGCAGTCGCGCAACATTGCTTATCTTTTTAAAAAATACTTGTTATTTATAAGAGTGCTAGGAAGTTTTTTTCGCCGTCTTTTTTGTCGGCGTCCACTACAGCCTGAAGGGCATACAAAGCCGAGGTACCTACGACGACTAAAACATGACCTTCATTGTGTGTATGTATGTAGCTTATAACGAATAAAACAATTTGAATTTGAATTTTCAAATTTTATCAAACCTCACAAATGTGGAACAAAACTACTCCATTGCTTTGTTATTCTACGCAGTGCAGAGGGAATTTTACTAGGGGCTATGTAAAGGTAAGGTTTTATAATATGAACATTGTGTGGTAATAGCCTGAAAGTAATTTAAAGCACTGACGCCGGGGAAACGGAAACGTAAGGAATCGACACTGAGTGTAATTGTAATGACTGGCCTCGAGACCCTGACTGCAAAACCGGAGGTCGTGGGTTCGATTCCCACCCAGGTGCAACATTTGTGTGAACACATTTGTTTGTTCTGTGTCTGGGCGTAATCATATTATCTATATATAAGTATTATATTGTATTTATATATGTATGTTTATCGGCGATCCGGTTACTACAACAAAGGCATTTAATTACCTAATTTGAAACAGAATATCTGTGTGGATTTGTCCCTAGATATTACTATTATTAATGAAAACCATGACGAGCCTTAGTGCGATATGTAGAGCGTTACGAGTAAAGAAGGCCAGGTCAGGAGTTTCTCTAATAAAGCCAGCATGATGCTGAGCAGGGCCCATTTCGTGATGGTGATGCTCTTATACTTCACGTTGTTGTAATTATTGTGGATAATCATCACGAATAAATCGGTTTTCTTACTTTCTAATGAATGAGGCAAACAAAGTTTATCAAGACCGTTGCCCTTAAAAATCTAGACTGTCTAACCCTGTGGAAAATAAACGAGACGATAAACATATATGTAGACAGACTGATAATAATAATGGAAAGCCTTTCAAACCCCAAAATAATTCCCTCGTCAAATCGGCATTGTCGAGAAATTGTAATGTTCTCAATTACGTTGTTATCCAATTTAATGGGATTAATGGGAGATCTAATTTATTTAGGGGCATTTCGGGTTCTAATGAAAATAGGTAGTATGTCGAGTTAAATTTGCTTAGTCTATACTAATATTAGTATAATATTAGTATTATTATATAATAATACTAGCTGTGCCCGCGACACTTCGTACGCGTGGAATAGTGACTTCGAGCATCATTTTAATTTTCAAGAATACCTCTATTACGGACCGCCGTGAATAGTTATTTAATATTTGACACTGCGATGGTAGCGCAGTATGTCGATTCCAATGTGAAACATTCTAAAATCAACAAATAGGTACTTACGAATTAAAAATTTATTAAAAAAAAGGTTTCCCGTGGACCAAATTGTGAATCCAAATCATTCTCGAGTCCCCTTGAACACACACACACAAAATTTCATCAAAATCGGTCCAGTCGTTTAGGAGTTCAGTGACATACACACGCACACAAGAAATATATATATTAAGACAAGTATCTGTTTGTGAATACGCCGTTATAGTCTAGTGGTTCAGAATTCAGCCCTCCACTCCGGGGGATCTGGGTTCGATTCGGGCGAGCACCTCTGATTTGTTACGTGCGTTCTATAACTAAATATTTTATTATCACTGGCTATAACGGTGAAGAAAAACATCGTCAGGAAAGCGGCACACCTTAGCGATGTTTTAAAGTATATAATATTTTCTGAGGTGTGTAAAGTCTACCAATCCGCACTCAGCCAGGGTGGTAGACCGTGGCCCATCCCTCCTAAATAAACTATGGCCTAAATGTCAAAATAGTGTACGGTATTTACGATAAAAAACGAATCCTCAAAACTTTTAATTATCCACAATATAAGGCATCTAAAAAAATATCTATATAAGCATTACATCGTTTCTGTGTGTATGTTTATCAGCTGTCCGGTTACCATAACACAGGCAATAAATCGCCTAATTTGGAATCGGACAGCCGCGTGTGGAATTGTCCCCAGATATTATTAGATACATTTACTTTAATACGATCTATCTATTTCTATGCGCCAATTTTGCAACCGCATCATTTGGTACGAGATAAATATACCCAACTATTTCATTATCATTTCCTTGACAATAAAAGTATTAGAATCACGATTGTTTCATTACAAAATGAATCCGGATATAAAAAGCGGGACCGTTATTAACGGATAATTTAAAACGACATTATTCCCGTCCGTTCGGTATGATGCGGTCAGTTGTAAAAACGTCGTAACGTTGATCACCGTAATAATAAGCCGGGAAAGAAGTGAAGTCGGTATATTTCATTTCGCTCGTGAAGTTGAAGCGTCATTTCAATTTACGTTCGTAACCGTATCGTTGGAAAACTCACATAGGTCCATCTGATCCTGAATTGTGTGCAGCCTGTGCTGTGATGCTTAAAGCTGATAAGTTTCTTAGTATATTATGTATTAACTGCACTGGTTTCGTCGTTAGAGACACTGATTGCAAAACCGGATACCGTGGTTCGATTCCCGCCCAGGACAAACATTTGTTTGATGAGCACATTTGTTTGTTCTGTCTGGTCGTAATATAAAAATCTATATAAGTATTGTTTTGTACGTATATCATATGTTCATCAGGTGTCCGGTTATATACTTGTGTTATATTAATATGTCTATCTATACAAATAAATAAAATTTTAGTGTCTGTTTGTAAGAATAAAATAATCGCTTTTTACTAAATGCATATGTACTACACGGTCCATATACTAAAATAACATTTTTTACAATTTTGGTATATTTGGCTATCCTTTTGTTCCGGCTAATCTCTGGAACGGCTGGACCGATTTTGACGGGACTTTCACTGGCAGATAGCTGACGTAGTGAGGAGTAACTTAGGCTACTTTTACTTCTATTACAATTCAAACGCGAACAAGGTCGCGGGCGCAGCGAGTGTTATATAAAAGATAACATCAAAACGCCATAAACCTCCTCAATCACAGAACGAGCAAAGAAATCTTATTATCCAAATGTCGCGAGCTGTTTCGCTCAAGATAAAAAGGGAGCAGCGTAAAACCTCCGGGACTCGAGCGTATGGCCTTTTATCTCCGCGGTAATGAATTTTTAAACCGTGACGTCACGACCGAGGAAATTTAACGCAAAAACCGGGAATCCTTGGCGGGGATCAGAGGAGATTTATTAACAGGTATCTCTATTAGGCTTAATGGCTTAACGCGTCCAGCACGTGAGGCGCGCCAACTTAAGGGAAATCATCAATGCATTACCTAACCGCAGTTCTCTTTAGTAGTAGACTAGCACACGACACCTTGTGAATTGTCCCGACTGCACCGGAGACAGTGGGTTCGATTCCCCGCCAAAACAAACGATTGTGCGATGAGCGCATTTGTTTGTTCTGTATCTAAACGTAATAAAAGTGTCTAATTGTTGTAATTATTATTACTAGTGGTCCCTCGGCGGTTGGAAATCGACCGTAATTCATTATTAAATCAATTTTTAAATTCGAAAGCATTTTCTACAATTTTTTTTTCTGTGTATAAATTTTCGAGCTATTGAAAAAACACGAACAGTACAATACATGAGGTACAACAAATTTGATCAATTATTCTTAAAAGCATTCTTTGACATTTCATTGGACTTTTTGTTTTACATTGACAATCAGCATGTAAACGATGAACGATAAACTAGTTAAACGCATTGAAGTGTGTGAATTGTTTTATTTATTGATTTAATGTACTTTATAAGCACAATTATTGAAAAATATTAGCGTTCTGCACTTCTCCTACACATAAACTATAAGTGTGCCAAATTTTATACACCGCCGTCTGCGCAATTTTCGTAAAAAGGGATCCAAAGTTTTTGCTTCGCGTATTAATATATAGATTAAGTTATACTTTCTACGGAATAATAAAGTTTATAGAATACAAAATACATCACTGAAGACATTCTACGTAAGCATGCTACGTCATAGACTACAACTCATTTACCATTAGGACCTGCCAGGCTAGGTTTTTCAAAGTGGGCATTATCGCCCTCTTGTAGGCTTTCAGGGGGCGGTAACGGGTCTAGCTAGAGAAGATTGGTGGTAATGAATGATATTGAAAGTGAGTAGAGGCGAGTTAAGTTCGAGAACCTGTGTCCTAGCGAACGCAGGCTTATTTCATTTCAAAATAAAAATATTCAAAATCTAGAATTAACATGTGTAAATAATGAGCACATGATATAAAAACGACCCTCGCAAATAAAACACACGCTTTGAATAGATGGCAGTAATTTAGCTGCGCCCTGTATAACGCTAACATATTACTGCTTCGCGTAAACACACCCCTTTGTGCTATCAGCTGTATTGTAGGCTCTGGAACTTGAAACTGTACAGTTTCTAACTCATATTATAATTCTCTCTTCTACGTACAACTTCAACTTCGTATTATAATCTAACGTCACCGCATTCCTTGGTTTCCTACTTCTGATGTGTTGATGGAAATTAATAAAGGTTCCCATAGACCAAGATATTTTTGAAATATCAAATTATATTTTTTAATCTGGAATAAAATTGATTACTACCAACACCTTTGTTATTGAATCGATTTTATTTATTTATATTACAGAATTAAAAATTACAGCGAATGAAAAATTATTCGCTTTTGTTTAAGTACGTAGATTCGTGAGGTTAGCGGTGCGTGCCAGGATTTGAACCCAGAATCATGAAAGTACAACCTTGCATTTTCGGCATTAACAAATGTTTAACATACTTTCGTCTATTGATGTTAAAACACAGGATAAATAACAAAACAAATGACAAAACAGCAACCCTATTACCAATACCGAACGAACGTTCCATCCAATACAACAGAACACGCGGAGAAACTTCTAGAAACATCGAAGCATTACAAGCAAAGTCTCGGGCGGTTTTGAAATAAAATAAGTTACCGTTGAAATGGCTGCCAATAAAACAAAGGGACCACCGCGAAGTCTCCCGGTGGAGGAGTACTCATTGGCATTCCAGGGTCACGAGTTCCCTCTTTCAATTTACAGCTCATCACCATCAAATGCCTGGTGGCATGAACGTTACAGGATTTGACTGTTAAACGAAAGTCGTAAGCCAATTCTTTTTGTTTTTACATTATTTTATATTCACATGCACACACATGAACACACACTCACTCACACACCTACAGACACACTCTCTCTCTCCCTCACACACTCACACGCACACGCAAAATATAAATACTCGGCGACGAGAATAAATTTGTGATAAGTACATAATACATACGATATGATACTCTTATTACACCCAAACACAGAATTGTCTGATAAGCACATTTGTTTATCCTATGTGGGAATTGAACCTACGACCGACGTGTCGCTGTCGGGTCTATCCGCAAGACCAAGGGGCCAGTTAAATGTGTACACTGCGCTGAAAGTGGAAAACTTTCGGAAACAGTACCTACGACGACTGTGACACTATTTTTGAACTATGCGACATCCCTCTCCGGGGGGGAGTTTAAAACAAATGACGGTAGAAATGGCTCGCAATAATAAGAAGCCAGGACAAGTGGCAAGTGTCCCTTTGGGGCGGAATTCATTAGCATTTAAGGGTTGGCAATATTATCTACGTTTATGTAAAAAGATATATCTTGACTAACTGATTTATCATCGCAAAGAATGAGCTACTTAAGGTGGTAACATACAATTATTTGGATATTGGATTCCTTTCATGGCGTAGGTTAGGAAGGTTTCTTGATATGCCACCCCTAACGGGGTTAAATAGGGGTTGGACGTTTGTTGGAAAATATGCCGAAACAGAAGGTACTATAAAAAATTGTATTTAACGTTTTGCTTTAAAGTTAACGACATGCGAAATTAATGGGTTTTGCGGGGGCGTAAACGATGGAAAATTGATATATCGAAACTACAGCTCCGACAAACCTGATGTTTGTTAGGAATATCTTTTTTGATACGTTTAAGTGATTTTAAAACATATTTGACGAAATTCTACATCCAAAGGGGATTGCGGAGGCGGGGGCGGGACGAAGTCAAAAGCTAATTAAATATAAAATATCATTAGCTGGGCACATCGCCGGCAGATCTCTTTTGCAATTAGAACAATAATGAACAAATTAATATAATACATTATTTTTATTTAAACACATTTTGTAATCTCAAAGGGATTTTTTTTCTTATTTGTTTAACAAAATTTAATTCTACGTTCCTTTATGTGGCGGGCACGTATAAGCAATTACATTTTCCTTTGATATTAGATTATATTCACTAGCAAAGTCGATAAATTGCGTATGAATGGGAAGACATTTTAATTTACCTGTATTTTATATCAAATTCGATACACACGCGGAGGTATTCCGTCCGTGACCGCGTCGTTTATATGACCTCTATAATATGGCATTCGGCTAATAATAATAATAATAACCGGGGACAATTCCACACACGGGCATCCGTTTCCAAATAACGGAATTCAATGTCTTTGTTATGGTAACCGGACAGCTGATAATCATACATATGTATATACATACGATATAATACTTATATAGATATTTTTATTCCGACCAGTATACAGAACAAACAAATGCGCTCATCACACAAATGTTGGTACCGAGTGGGAATCGAATCCACGACCTCCGGTTTTGCAGTCAGGGTATCTAGCCTTTATACCATGACACAATGTCCCTAACGGGGTAGGCAGAAAGCATCGTGTCAAATATCTCTATCCTTACAGACCTGACTTGTTTCTAAATTGATCAGTCTCTTTCAGAGATTAGTGCTCCATCAGCCAGTACCTATATTAATATCTATATATTCATGGAGTTATGGTTTCTCTTAAACACCGTTTCCGCATCGTATATGACCTGTTTCGGTACCGCGCTAAATTATCTCCCGTGTATTCCATGTTTTGCGACAGCCATTGAACTTTGCTCTTTGAGAAGCCACGTTCCGACATGAGTAACAAGAAAAACTATAAACATAGCGTGCTCGACATTCTTCATACTATAAAGTAGACAATATTGGAGCTATTCTGACGATATCAAAGAGGATCGGGATCATATTACTTTGGCTGGAGTCGATAGTCTAGTCGAGAGACGAGTTTTATTAAGGATTGTAACGTCCCACTGTTGGGCAACGGTCTCTAACGCACCTGATAGTGACAGGTGGATTGGCAGACATAAAGGTAATCGGTCAACCCGTCTATTGGTTCCCTCTTTAAAAAACTTTAAGCAAACAACCTTTAAGCAATATATAATTTTGTTTTTCAATAATAATGGTCTTCATAGGAAACAGTCTCAGAGGATGTTACAACAAATTGCAAGCAATGAGAACATATTTTTATTAAACAAATCACACGAGATTCGACAACGTACGAGCTATCCCTAAGTGCGGGATAATACACGTTTAGCGAGACCATCCGAAAAGAGGGAGGTAGATAGGCCCATTTACATAATGTCATCCGGATATAAAAACTACAAAATTCGGGCCAAGCCGGGCGTTAAAGCAGTGGATAATATCGGCTGGCGTAACCCGGGCAAATGAGAATTTCATGACATATCCGGATGGAATTGTACTGTGGAGACGGACTTTTTGTTTCAAGTATTATATATTTCAAGCGACTTCTCTATTGTGTTACCCGCGTGGTATTCGATCCCGTGGGAATATAGCGACAGAAAATATCCTATGTTCATTCCCAGGCTTCACAGTATAACTGTACCAAGTTTCATTATAACCGTCCGAGCAGTTTGGCCGTGAAAATGGAACATACGAAAAAAAGGCTATTTTTATCCATACATTAAAATCACAATCGTCTGCAGCCAAACTCATTGGAAGAATAGGAGTCGAAAATAATTAATTCGAGTTGCCACGCCGCTTCCACAGTTGCCTGCCGCTCCATTTTCTGTGACCACGACAGGGTATTATTAAAACATTACCGGAAAAGAAAAATGTATTTTTGACTGAATCCGGGGACTGTTTACATTAGCTCTCATACAATTGCTACAACGTATCTAATATGTATTTATGTCGACTGGATATATATACTCTGCATAGGTTATTCGGTACTGACGTCACAATTCCCGCTGTATACTGTTCTGTCGTTGTTGTTGTTATTGTTGTTGTTGTTGTTGTTATAGTTGCTAAACCCTTCACCGTTCACACCGCGCGAGTTTTTATCCTCTTTTGTAGTAATATTTAATGGTGCTTTGTCACTCAGTGGGTCAATTTGGCTAATTATATTCCAGTTTAAACTTAATACTATACACGAGAGAGTTAGAAACAGTGACTGCTTTACCGAACGTCGTGGGTTCGATTCTCAACCCGGATAAACATTTGTGAAGTGATAAACATTTGTGAAGATAAAAATATCTATATAAGTATTATATCGTATGTATATAGTGTGTTGAACAGCTGTCCGGTTACCATAACGCAGGCATTCAATTGCCTTATTTGGAATCAGATAGCCGTGTGTGGAATTGTCCCAATTATTTTTATTATTATGTGTACTTATTTTAATTAATTGCAACAGTGCAATTTATACTGAGTGTGTCGTTGTGTAACATTTTAATATTTTTCCAATTGCGGTATTAGGTCACGACACTTCTGAAAAAAATAGCGATGTCCTCGCGAGAATGGTTCGACAAAGCCCTATCACAAGAACCAATTCTATTAAAAATGTCTTTGTATAGAAAAAATATAAGACGATTATAGAGTGGAATAACAAGAAAGCGACTTATACAATACATTGTATGCTGCCGTCTATTGTGTACCTGCGTGCAAAATAAAGTATACTCCTCAATAATTATTACTAGCGGCGCGCTCCGGCTTCGCGCGGTGGTACATCGCTTCGCTCTATTGTCAATAATTTCTCTATTATCTGTAGTTTTAAGAAAAACACCAAATTTCATACACCTCTCGAGCTGTAACTAAGAGCAGAAAACAAAACAAGAAAAAGCCATCCGTCAACAATCTATCTCCGGTTCCCAGTTGCGGGAAACTTCCAGAATTTATTAACCGATCTTTTAGATTAAGGGAACGGGCGGGACGATGTGTCCGCCGCTACGCCGCCCTTGTTTACTGCGCGGGGACCGGCCGCGATTCTATTAATGTGTCCGAAGCTCCGTAGGTGGCTTCTGCGAGGATAAGGCCGACTGCACACGTCACTTAATCTTTTTTTTTGCTGCCAGTACCAAACTCCAACCAAAAGTCGCATGCCAATCTGCTGTAGCCAATAAGTAAACAGATATACATATAGCTTTTAATATGGAAGCCTTTAACGATGATTCGGTTGGCGTAGCACAATCTAACTTTCCTCATTACGATGCAAAATTCTTCCTAACAATGGTATTATAAAATGTTTGTTGATGAGTATAGAGACCAATTATAATCCTGCTGCTTGCGGCAATGCAACCGAATAACTGCATATTGAATGTAACAGAGAATTCAAAACGAAAGCTATGCGGTGCATTGAAAACTGGTCCGATGATACAGTTGCACAGTTTTTATCCTATTCCGTTTGGTTGTTACGCAAGCGGTTCTCACGATCGCCAACCATTGATGTTTGATGAAGTCACATTTAGATTTTATTCAGATTGTATTTTCCAAACTGTCGCTATGACAACGGATATTATAAGAGAGGTGCATTTTTTATGCTACAACCATTTTCATTTTCAAATCCTCAGCCTGAAATGTAGTTTTTGTTTAAGTATCTATATTTACGGCTCCATAAACTTGCCGTCCGTGTATTTTTTAATCTCAGTTATTTTTCGCAATTTGTTCTTTTCATGTTTTTTTTTTCACTTTCTCCACTGATCCTTGTTTAGGTTAGTTTGTGCATTGGAATATAGTTTACCGTGCTGCAGTATGCTTTGCTTTGGGATTGCTAGTGGAGGATTTCAAAACGCCCTTCAGGCCAGTGATGGTCTAATAAAAAAGAGCAATCTGATTATTCCACTCGTGCGTTCGTAAATTTAAACTTGTCACCAGTAGCACTAACTTAAATTTGTCACTACTAGCACTTAAATTTGTCATTACTAGCACTAAAATTTGTCATTACTAGCACTTAAATTTGTCACTACTAGCACTTAAATTTGTCTAAGTATGTAACACAGGACGTTCTCGCCTAAAATCGTTTACTATTGCAATCTTCAAACTGTGACCGTGAGGTCCATTCGTAATTATTCATTTTGTTAGTTGAGCCTGGTTTACATGAGGCACGCTCAGTACGGTAATAGAAACATTTTATTTATTACATAAAAATAAAATAAAAACGTTATGTTACTAGCCGGCCGAACGCCACTTGCGGGACCGACTTCAAATGTAGGCTTTATTGCGCGTTCCGTTGTAACGCGTGCAAAGTTTCTTTAAATCACTTCCGGCAAGTGGCGGGTGTAAGTTTAAGGGACACTTACCCAAATTACTTTGGCGAAACACTGTTATAAAATAAAATCGTAAATGCTTCGCGTTAACGCTAGCGTGAACACGATTGAAGGCGATTTTAATGAAAATTTAATCATTTATTTATTCATTCAATTTTAGTGACCTGCGATGATTTGTAATGTTATTACTTGAATGATCCCGGTCTTATACTAGTATTGTACGCTTATTAAGGCAGGACTTTAGCGATCCAAATTTCTCACCCTGACAACTAATTGTACCCTATTGTCCACAATAAATTAATTTTGATTTTGATTTGATTTGATATTTTTTTATGATTCTCCATACGCGCACTAAGATTTCTATGGAGTGAGTTGAGCGTCAGAATAATATGTCAGATTATCAATAGATAGTGCGTATTGACACAGCACGGTCAGTAATTTCTCTACCTCCATCTTCTCCATATATTCTTTTTTTTTTTAAATCATGTGTGTAAATTGTCGTATAATAATAATTAATTATAGTAATAATAATAATATTATAGTAATAATAATTAATTTGTTAACTTCTATTTTTTATATTGTACCTTTATATCTATTTGTACGCAGTAAAAGGCAAAATATGGCTTGAACTAATAAACTTGTAACATCTTTATATGTACCCATATTTGTGCAAATAACCTTTTTGTCTTTGCTTTTGTCTTTGTCTTTGTCTTTGTTTCCATTCCTATAAACTGTATATATAGTATTGTAAATCGATGGACTACAGTTTTTGACGTCATCCATTCTTAAAGCATATTATTGGGCGGCTCAGATGCTGGGCCAGACGTATTATACGGTGGAACTTACCCGGGTTCCAAGGGTTGAATAGGATGTATACGTCTTGGTCGAAGTCGTAGACCTCCCGCGCCGTGGAGCTCTTCAGCCTGGTGATCACGCGGAGGGTCCAGTATCCCACCGGAATATTGACCGGAGTGGAGACCTATGACACGAGAGAATATGGTCTTAGATTTACAAATGATATATCTTCGTTTCTCATTGTACTTTTGATCGTGAATAAAGTTTTATAATATTTGACTGGTCTCGTGTTCGAGTAGAGACTAACCACAAAACCGGATGTCGCGGGTTCGATTCCCACCCGGAACAAAAAAATTGCCTGACGAGTATATTTGTTTGTTCTGTGTCTGATGTAATAAACATACTTTCATAAGTACTATATCGTATGTTCATATGTATGTTTGTCAGCTGTTCGGTTACCGTAACGCAGACATTTAATTGTCTAATTTGGTATTAGATAGTTGCGTGTGGAATTGATTCGTAAAGTCATTTATTTCAATTATTGTAATGATTAGATTAAATTTGATTCCGGCAACAGTTGTAGTTCCGCAATAAAACATGATTTTTTACCGTTCAAATCGAATCTACATTAATTCGTTAGACCTTCAATATCGTTATTGAGACTCGGTATCTACGTATCCGTAGACTGGAATAACAGGTTGGAACCTATATTTTTCGAACGAAGTCTAGGTCAGTAAAATGGGTAGGCATTACTATAATTATAAAACGTAAACGATGTTACGTTTACGCCTGTAATCCCCTTATAATTATAATTATAGTTACCATTAGATTTATATCCGATCTTTTATCTGTTCATAACAAATTATCTTTCGTACATAAAAAAAATCTGTTATGAATATAACTGATCCAAACATTGGTTTTGGACTTTTCAACTATTTTTTTTTTTCATTTTACATTGGATTAAACCTAAATAAAGAAATAATATGTACGCAATAAACGAAATAAATAAAGATATTTCAAAATCCACTTTATTCATGTGATAAAACGTTAATTTTATATACAATTTGAATTGCAATATTCGTTTTAAATGTAAATGCTATCTACGGAATTAATTATGAATTCAAAGTAAGCGATAAGATTTATTTTAAAATAAATTAATACAGGACCATTTGAATAAATTCATATGAAATTATAAATAGCCATATACAATATTATTCAATTGCCGATAAAAAGAAAAAAAAATGTCTACAAAACAAAAATACGGCACAAATAATGCGAATTGGCAAAAGGTGAGGAGCCTTTTTATTTTTGTCGTCTTTTCTATTTTGTTACTATTGAATAAACGGTCTAACGAAGTCGAAAAGACATCATACGTGACATACTACACACAAATGAACAAACTAACGTACCCCACTTCCTGTATATGTAGTCATAAATGTTAATGATTATTTAAAGCAATATTTAGATATGTTTTGGTAGATTAGCGAGGTGCGTAGAACAAGCAATCCATCTATTACAAGAATTTGCAATTTATTGTATCACATTTTTAATCTATACTAATATTATAAAGCTGAAGAGTTTGTTTGTTTGTTTGTTTGTTTGTTTGTTTGTTTGTTTGTTTGT
>DWDX01003551.1:0-12953 GCA_018245675.1 Agara michaeli | reverse complement strand
CATAATGAAAAAGTAGGTAGCCACGGATGTAGCTACGTATAATTTAGGCAAAGATAGTAATATGTGTTCTTTATTCAGAGATGTATACTTTTATTATTCCATAATTTTATTCACCACTAAAAGCCATTTAACTGAGATTATTCAATAAATAACAGGTTAATGTGCCACTCTTAGTGATCAAAATGTGTAAGCTTACAATTTTATTCTATTACTCTTCGCTTGACAATCGAGACTAAAAGCTTAGCGCCTTTTAATGGACCTAACGAGCGTATTATGTTACTTTAACTTTTTATTTTTGCGTACACATTAACGTTGCTATAATATCATTTTATCTAGAGCACACTAAGGGGATTCGCATGGTGTACCAAAATAACAATTCCATTTCACTGCTATTTTGTGAGAATACCTTTGTTTCTTGGCAGATTGTAATAATGGGCGACACATCAGCCCCTGGTCGACGTACCTCCACAAACATTGTTCGCTGAGGCATGAATATCAAATGTTGTTTGAAAATACCTTTCGCAGAGCGCCAACCAACTTTGATTGTGTCAATTTAACTCCAAAGAAGTACGGCGAAGAAAATACATCTACGAGACGTGTGACTTGTGGCAGTTATTAAATTTCACGTTTAAAGATATCCAAAAGTTTCATTGAAATTTCTATATAACATATAATATAGAGAACATTTTAAATCGGTTGAGTAGAATATAATATTTCAAGAAACATTCAAACAGGCAGTAATAATTATTTGGTAATCGTGCTACGCATTGTGGAGACAATACCACAATATTGTCATGAAGACGGCAATTTACAATGTCGATAAGATGTCTCGAGCACAAAGAAGTAAGCGGTCGTTTGTTCAGTAGCGACGAAAGGAAAAGCAATTAGCTCGAATGCAAATAGCGTAATGTATTGTAGTGTGTTCAACACATTTGCATAGAAAGCGGCGAGAGGTCGGGATTCCGAGGACCGGCGTGCTCTCCCCGTGTACAAGTTTCCGTTCGAACTTCCACCGTGAAGATAAAAATTGCCGTTTTTATTGTTACTTTTATAAGAATTTTGCAACTTCTCACTCTCATACTTATTTACGGTCTTTGATAATTTTTACACTGAGTTAAGCGAATAGATACTCCTGGTATGCCTTATGGATTTAATATTAAGTGGTGATTATAGCACATGAATATCTGTAACCAAACTCAAAATTGCTCTAGTCTCTCTTGGAATCATTCTACCATGGTAACTAAAGATTACCTTAGTACTTAGAATTGTACCAGAACGCTTAACAACTTAAGTGTTTAATCACATGAATCAGATAAGCCAATCTGTTTATTTACCCCTAATACTGTACAAAATGCTGAACATCTATTACCACAGTATTAAATAAACTGCCAATATTACAACGTAATTTTTTCTGTCATTAATTATACCATTTATAACAGAGTGTCGAACTTCGTAAACAATTTGTAAAATTGTTTTTCGGAAAGCCGTTTTTTCGAACATTCGCGGAGTTTCAATTTACGTGATGCCATTTGGAGAAATTGTCTAATTAACCTGCCTATTCAGGGATTTATTACGTAACCCTGGATGTCTTGGGGCAATTCCGTTCAGGCTCTATTGACTATGGTGTGGGGACTAAATCACCACTAAGAGAAAACTGCTATTGAGTAAAGAATGTGTATATGATGTTGGAAGATCAAAAATCCAAAATTTTATTTTGTGTTCATATTTTTTGATAAATTTCAGTAATGCCATCTTGATTATTGCCCTAGTGTATTCTAAACTAGCTATTACAAACAACTTTGTTAGCGCTTACATGGAGCCCGGACCTTTTCTCGGGGTAAAACGTATCCTACCTACATCCTGACATCTCCCATAAAGGAGAGTTGCGGTTTTCCTTTGAGAGTTCAGCCTGATCACCTACATAGATATTTTTCATGTTTCCTAATACCACATCATATCAGGATCTAATATATTACTATAACTTTCTTCAAGAGATTGTTAGAAATGAGTTATGAAGGGATTTTCAGAGAAATTTATGTGTATTACGTCACACATACAGAGATTAACTTTTGAGATCTGAATAGAATTATATATTTTTATTATATAAATTTAAAAACTGGTACTAATTGAAGCAAGCTGGTTAGTTAACGAATTTAATTATTTTAATAATGACGTATTTATCGTGGAATGAAATAGTTAGTAAGAAAGAATCTCTAGATAGATAGGTTTTGTTTATGTTCGGTAAAATAATAAAAAAATGAAAAATAATATTAAAAACGATGTTTTTGAGATCTGCAGAAGGTATGTAACTACTTATGCTTACAGGAAAATATTTTAAATCGTAAATAAGGCAATATAAGCTAATATTATTTTTTTATACCAGCGCAGTCTTAGAGAAAATTAAATAAAATTTCAGTTCTTTTGATCGTTCCTCATCTCGGCAAAAGACGGGTTTGCACGATATTAAAATTGTGTGACAGCCCTAAACTTTCTGCAGCGCTTCAGTCTGACAGGATGTAATAACATTTATGACGTTGGCGAATGGAATTTCTTTTTATTTGACTCTTCTAAGCTATTTCAATCTACTATTACAAATATACAATATTACTGCAAACTGACCGTTGAACTGTAGGAATAGGACTGTGCGTTTTAATTAGTCTCATTAGTATTAGTAATTTGACATTTCGACTTCGCCCTTTAAGTGAGAGTACAATTAAAAATAATATAACGACAACACCCGTTCGTAATTGCAGGTCAGTTATACGATCGCCAGTAAAAATTTGAACTTCAAATAAAAATGGCATTGTTAATTTATTAAGAAGATTGAAATTATAGGTAACTAGGAGACACGCCTTTTTTGTGTTGGAGAAGACAATGATTTACATATTAAAATATTTTGAAAGACAAAAGAATATAGTAGAACGGTAGATATATTATTACTATGCAATTTCCAGTACAACACGGGCACCATCTACTGTAGCTTAATTGTCTATACTTATAAACTTCGCGTAACCAATAAGTTGACCAAGTTTAATCGCAATCCGCTGAACGATGTGGTAGCGCATAAAATACGAAGAAACAAATATATATATATTTATATATATATATACTTAGTATATATATACTTAGTATATATATACTTAGTATATATAATTGGGAATCAACAGTGTCTTTCAGTCTGTTCATATTGAAGCCAGAGTTCCATTCAGAACCGTAGACTCACTACAAGGTGCTCATCGTTCTTCAGTTAAGCTACAAACTTGGCACGTGTTTCGTTGTTAACGCTAGCGGTGACACTGTTTTATCTGTTCGCCCGCAGAGGCACTAATTTACTTCAGCGTTGTGTAGAACTGATAGATTTAATACCGCGTGGTTAGGTTACGTAAAGTAGAGAGCAAACGATTACGAGGCAGAAACCCAGGAGTGCTCGTAAGGTACTGTAAATAGTCACGGGGACATATGGGATCGTTGTTATATATGGTAATCCAAATGCTTTAAAGTAATAAGATAAAAATTTAATTAACTTTAATAGCGGAATTTTAATTGAAAATGACCAGTTACTGAATTATGATAAAAAAATACTCCATCCGCTGACTTAAAGAGAAAATCGTGCCCATATTTCTAGTCGATTCAATAACAGTCATAAATTTAAACAAGACGGTCGTCGCTCTTCGGTTCGAGCTATAAACTTGGCACATGATCTGCTGTTGATGTTTCTACGACGCTGTTTTAGATATTTCGTTGTCGAAACAAACACATACAATTATCCGAAAACATATCTATTTTACGTTTTTATATAATAAAAAAAAGTGTATAGCTACATAATATATGCGCGTCGCTGTGTTGAAAAATAAGCAAACTTACGAGTAAGCGGTTTGCTGTATGAAAGTGAACTTGGAATATGTTGTTTCCAAGTCGGAATTTTCAAGACGCTGTAGCTAAATAGTTGTTTGCAATACAATGATTTCGTTTTGAACTGAAATAAATAAATAAAATAGGGATTGAAAGTTTATTATTGTTCTTGTTATTAAATTATGTATTGCTATTTATACTAATGTGCATTAATTAATAACAATTAAGAGCAACTTTAAAATTGGTAAATGAAATAACCTTTTCTATGGCTCGTTGCTTACGAGAGCTGTGTTCGACATCGGTACATTGTCGGTGAAAAAAATTCCAACGCGCCAATAACGATCGCATCTCTCCAAGTGCTGTCTTTGGTAGTTCAGATGAAAAGCGAGCAAAGTACGAAAATGTTCCATTTTCTAGGTCAGAGCCGTTTAGTTTCATACGGGTATGTAGGGTGGCGAGGTAAACTAATTTGGCACGAGTTCAAACTAACAGAACATCTTCGGACCAAAAATCCTTATTATCAAGAAAGCTTGCCATTGAGCAGTAAAACCATAAAACTGTCCAAAATATCTCATCTAAATTCATTCATTCCTGATGCACAATATTTTTTTGTTTTATAGTATTAGACTATCTAAAAGATATTTATTTAAATATAAGCCGGTAATGCTACAAAGTTACTTGTGTTCTTATTAGTAATCAGAGACGAAGTGACCCATTCACTTAGTTAAATGTTTGAAAACCTAACACAACCAAGTCGGTTCTCTTACAACTTATAGATAAAAAAATAAAACTTAATCAAAGTGTATTGAATATCGCTCAAAGTTTGCTGAACTCTCTCGTGTACCGTTAATTAGTGCGAGTAGAACGAAGCTGATCACACTTTGATTCGGGGAGCCGATGATATGTGAGAAGTTATCCGTATCGGATATACTTTGAAATTTGGAAGAAGTTGATACATCATGCGAACGAGTATAGACATTTTATTCAGGCATTTCTTAATCATAATATGTTCGAAAGATTTTGAGCGGTTTCTTAAAAAGACGAATTATTATACCGTCCCAGGTCCCTAACGTAGTAGGCAAAGAGCTCCAAATGGCAAATATCTCTATTCTTACAGACCGTCCGTCGGATGCCTTTAAACCGTCTTTAAGTCCTCCGACAAGGATAGACGACAGTTATTTAACTTTAACTATAACGAATAACACCTGGGATCGACTGCTTAACGTGCTCTTCAAAGCATGAAAAAGCTCGTGACAATTTCTCATTAGCGGTCATCTACTCGTCTCTAAGTTCCGAGCAAGTTAAATATCGCTTATCCTTGCAGATCATTTGGTATCTAGAGCCGCGTCACGCCAGCGAGTATTTCGATATAGACTCACTGTGTAAAACATTCAATATCTATTACGTGTTATTATTGTTTATGAACAAATATATTTTCATCGGAAATTATATCGGATGCCCTACAAAAGTAAATTGAATTGTTTGGAAATATTTGTGGAAGCACCGCAACAATTCCTGAAACGATAATTAAGTACCTACCTTTTGCGTGTACATACAACACGAAACCGAGTAATAAATTGAATATTATGTGGCGACGTATGAATTCATTATAGAAACACAATATGATTTATCACTTAGTTATCTTAGTAATATACGTGTATGAAATGAAAGTTGCAAGTTGAATTGTTTGTGTCTATTCATTCCACCTCAGTCCACTAATAGACATTATGTGCACGAATGTACATGAGTTATCATTGAAGAAAGTTAAGATGTGAGAAGAAGAAAAAACACAGACGAATTGAGTACCTCCTCCTTTTTGAAGTAGGTTAAAAATGCAATACGTTTCCATATATAAGCCGACACCGATTCGTCCTTAAAGGTTCGCAAAATTATAATTCACGATACAAATTGTTCCACTCCCTTAGTTGTGTTTATTTATACTACGTGAGAGACATTTCGAAGGGAGTGTACCTAACGGATTTGCATAGAAAACAGATAAAGGACCTTTAATTTCCTTTTGCCGATGTCGTAAAGAATAAAAATACGATATAAACGTCTACTCTGCGCGGAAAAGGATAGCAATAGATGATTCAATAATTCAAATATGTATCAGTAAAATGTATTGGCAGCGTATTTTCTGTCACGGCTCGGGCCACTGAGTCTAACATTTTCCTTTATGTCGCAAATTTGGGTACCTAAATTTAAAAAATGTATGAAACTATATAAAGTGGAATACGTATTATAAAAACTGAAGTGAAGAAAAATTATTAGAAATATCTTGATAATTTTCGAATAATGTTATACATGAGAACTCTATGGCTTTTTACTTTACACACAAAGGTGGCAACAGAGCTATTGTCTTATATGAACGTTATGAGATAGGTCAGACAGTGATGTCTTTGTCCTCTCTCGACCTGTTTGATATATATCCTGCACTACCTTTTGTGTACCACAAGGACACGTAGAATGCAGTCATCGTGAAAGAGAGTATTGAACTATATACAGTCCGCAAAAAACTATAACTGTAAAATAATCTTGACCGTTGGAACGTACTCACTTTTAAAACTTGCCTGATCATTTTAACTGCAGTACTATTTAGTGTAAAAGTGTGTCCTTGATTTAGAAAATTATTGTCAAACAAGGGAAACTCCTTAAGAATTTGTAAGACATCGGGACATTTTCTGCCTTTTCTCTTTACAAGTATTAAAGGCGTAGCCATCGACGTGGAATTGCCAAACAATTGGATGATTCCAAAAGTTTATCATTTGTTTTTATTCATTTCAATAAACATCTAGGTAGAGTTTCAGGCAAAAAAATATTCAAAGTTATGCGAACCGATGTTTTCAATAGAACCACCGCATAAGTTCTTTTAAGTCCTCGGCGAATATTAGAGCTTCATTTCGCTTCCTTTGGGCACCAACAGTAGGTGAGCCGAACTTTGCTATTTTGCAGCAAATTCTAAAATTGTCATCGCATCCGGATACCGTAACATCGTAATTGTTAGCGGGGCAGTTCCTGATGTGAACGCATATACCACCGCGAGCCCAGCATGTTCCTTTTGCAGTACCTATGATAAAAATAACAATTAAGAACAGTATAGCGCTCATCTGGTTTGGTTGCAACTATTTTTATTTCTCACTGTTGGGCACGGCTCTGCGGATATTGCGGAAGACTTGGAGCATACTCCATCACGCTGATCGAGTGTGGATTGTTCGAGATAAAGGTTAGTGGCCACCTTTAAGGCTTCCGACGAGGACTAACGATTGTTACTTAAAAATAACTAGTCAGATCGACGGCTTAACGTGCCTTACGAAGTACAGAAATATTCGTGAAAATTTGCCTTTCGGTCACCCATCGAAGTGGCGACCGTACCGTAACAAATCAACGGCAATCTGCAACCCGTCGTGGCTACAAGAGATTCGGCTTAGTAATATTCAGTTGACTATATTAAACGTAAACGATATTCAAAATCTCTTACGTAATACACAGCGAGCCGGACCAGACCACAGTTTCATAGATTCAATAAAGTATATTAAAAAAGATGTACTAGTTATGTATACGTCTCTTAGAAAAGTTGACTTTTTTTTATTTAATAAATAAAACATTTTAATAACCAGCTTCTGAAGAAGGAATATTGAATGAAGCTTAGATATTATATTTCATTTCAACGTTCGTTAGTAACGAATCTCATTTTATAAATGCAATATGCATTAAGACGGGACTTGAAAATACTTATACATATTAGAAATTAAATACATCATTAAATATAATAAGAATAACAGATTGATCATAGATACATTTTCATTGATAATACTTTCTCTATACAAGATTTGAAACTAAGATTGAACTCAGAAAGGACTTCAGTGCTAGATTGTAATCGTATATAATCCATCATATATTAGATAATTACATTTTTTTTAAATAATCATATAATGATTAGCATAACACTAACCAAGTATCGGCCTTGCACCTCCATTCCCAACAAAAATATCCTTGTAAGTATTGGGCAAACGTTGAGATTCGTATTTAGATTCACCATATGTAGGTTTTACACATGACATTACTACTAAAAGAGAATTGATTGTAAGAATGAATGAAAAAATCTGATTCATTATATCAATATCAACATTGAGAGTATCCATTACGGCTCACATTTAAACCTTCGCAATTTATTTCAGCCAATGTTAAATTTATGATTACCTTTTTATGATTGCTTGTTCAATCTACGTTCAATAAATTTCTTGTGGTAATTGGAAAATAGAAAGGTTCACATTTACTTCATAATTGAAGTCCAGGCTGTAGGAAAGTAACTTATTTTCAAAAATAGTCAAGATTCCTAACAGTGTACCTACTGTATTAACTTGACTTATCTTAATTGACATTTTCGTTTCAATAAGATAATTATATGGAGTAAGTGGGTTGTAATACACAGTGCAGACTTTCCAGGTACCCTAATAATATAACGGCGTGTCTCTTCCTGGGGATGTCGTAAGGAAACACAAAAACTTGGCGAAAACAATACCTACATATATGTATTCTTAATCCTAAGCTGGCAATTTGCCAAAACCCAAGGCGAGTAACGTAAAGTTGTAATTGTAAAAGTGATATTTAATGAAACCCTATTTATATATGATTTGGATATCATGAAGAGGACTATATCAAGGAAACTGAAACGTATACCACAATGAATTTATTATTCCTCAACAAAAACGCAATCGCTTGTGTTTTGTTAGCATTGGTTTTGTTAATTTTTCTCTTTTTCGCCTTTTCAGTCACGACTTCTATGCCTTTCCCTCCAAAATCATGTGACAACGACCACGGAAAAGCCAAATTCCCTATATCTTTGTCTCTCATGTCTCGTACTTGATGGCGATTCCAGGCGAAGCAGCAGACGTTCAGTTTATTTTTACATCCCGGAACTTCGGTTAAATATTTGTAACCCGTGCAAAGTAAGCGGTTTACGCAAATCCCGCCAAGAGCCCAGCACGGCGTGGTGATCAGCGACCCTGTACGGACAAATATGATGCGTGCTGATCATGTGCATAAAGTATATCGCTAAAAAAGCCTTACTTTAGGTAGATATGTATACAGACAACCTAAGCTCCATCTCGATGTCTGTAATGGGAAGTGGTAACAAACCTATTATTCCGGCAGAGGGAATTGTTCCTTAAAGATGTTATAAATCTTCCGAACGGTGACGTCGCTCAGCCGCTTGGGGAAATATGTGCTTGAACGCACTACTTAGGTATTTTTATAGTAGTTGAGGTCTCGAAGAGATTGATCTCGTTGTAGGGCTATCCACAGCAGTGTCTATAATGTTTTGAGAAAACGTCCTAAATTCTATCTCTGAATGTTGCCCAACTTCGCTTTGATAGACAAGTAATCGAAAATATGAGAGAACGTGGTTACGGAACGAATATATCGCACTCGGTTGTGAAATAGTACGTCGGTATCGCTGGAACGTAGCCCGCATTTCGCAGTGAACGTGAAACCGCACCGATACTCAACATATTAATTTACCACGAGTTTCCCGCCAGCATAATTTGGAATTTTCATAGTATGTGAGTGTTTTAGGGAAACCGAGCGGAAGCACTTAACGGTACATTTCAGTAGCCGCTGCAAAATTTTGCGATAGATAACGCGGAAAAGTTAATATTTCATTAAAACGTAGTGCAACGTTTCTCTTTGGGCGCACAATTATCATATGATCATTTGAAATTACAGAAATTGATCCTTACGCCTCATCGGCAACGTAGCTAGAGCAGTGTGATACGCGAGCAACTCCGCACGTATATCTTCATAATCTTCATCCAGCGGTAGATCCAGGTTTACGTCATTACGTAGCGATGACACAAGATTGCCTGCAAGGTCGCCGTCGCTGTCGGAATCTTCGTCATTCGTTTCTGATATTTGCACACTTGAATATAAAAGCAGCACCAGTAAATACAGCAACATCTCTGCCGGATGGTTCTATCGCTAATAAAAGAATCTGATTTTGCTCAGTTTTATGAGCGCTGCATTTTAGAGTATTTTTATTGATGTGAAATGCATAAATTCCAACGATAAGCCGGCTGCATAGCGAGTTTTGCGATCACAATAAATGCGAATTCAGCTTCAGTGACCGTTAGTAATGAGCTAAATATAGGACTTAAATTAGCGGTTCATGAGAGGTGGGAGTGGCTTAACACAAAGTATCGGGCTATTAAATTATTTGAGTTTGACAATGATAGATTAATGTTTGTAATTTGTTCAATCAAGGCAATTATATAGTCACACAATTATGCAGAATGAAATTGTAATAACAAATACGTATACGAAAAGGATGCGATGAAGAGAGTCCGATTTTATTTTGGGACAATACATGTCGTCCTATTGAATTATTAAGTTGGCTGTCGTGGAATCAACCGGGTTCAATGTATGCGGTCCGGGCATCACAAGCTGCACGTGAAAGGCTTTGCAAGCGATCCGCATTGAAAAGGACATAAATATTTTTCTGTTCGTTTCACAATATGTTCCATCTTTTGTAATCATAAATATGAGTAGGTATACATACAATTTTGATGTCAATGAAATATATTTTCAATAACAAAAGATTTCGCATTTTGTGTACAGAATATGTTTTTTTAAGGTTATAATACATAAGTGTATACACAAAACTTAATATAAGGAAAATAAAGGTACTTCGTTCAATGATATAGACAAAACTTTATATTTATATGTATTACCGTTATAATCGAGTACATATCTTGTAAATAACAAAATTCTTATATTATAAACGCCTCCTAGGATCTTTCTATCCGACGCTCTAACGCCATTGAGCTCCTGCAAACATCTTTGCGAAAGAAAATCACAAGCAAGCTACGTGTATGGAGTAAATTGAAATTCTTAGTACTGCTCAAACGGTTCATGAAAGATGTCATATTTATGTCCAGCTGTGAGTTCAGCTATAAATCCAACGTTCACAATCAGAATGGTATGCTTAGTAGATAATAAGAATTGAAGCTATAAATAGAAATATGTATTATCTATATAAACTGTCTCCTGAACAGTAATCGATGCGGTGTCTCTGTCAAACCTTTCAGTAATTGAACAGACGTGAGACAGCGAGACGCCCACCCTTTACCGACGTTTCTAATTTCAACGCGTCTTGGCAATACGGAGCTCTTTGTTCAGACGGATCTTAGGTTAATATTGCTATAAGACTGAGAAGAGGGAAAGATTCGCTGCGTCCTTCATGACTTAGTGCAGTACACATCATTGCGCTACTCCTGAAAACCATTAAAACCGTGCTAAATGTAAAAAGAATACGTGCCAAATGACGAATGGTTAGGCTTACTTATAGTTACGATTGTAAATCTATAAGAACTTAGTAACAGTGCACAGAGAAGGCGTTAATTGTATAAGCAAAACAAAAATCCACTTATCCAACTGCTAAAATAACAACTTGACGCCTTTCATCAGTGTAATTTTGCTTTGGAAACTGCCGTCAAGTAAACTATTTATAGGCTGTTTGCATCCAAGTTACAGGGTGCGGTGATTAATGATCTCCAAGACATCCCTTCAAGCTGCGGCGAGAGCAAGAAAGTTTTACTCAAATTACTTAAACGTTGCTAATTGCATCGGGGCAATTTTGATGGTTGCCTTTTTTTCATTTATACAGCGAGAAAAATTTAACAAAGTCAATCAAAATATTTCATATGCAACTTGTTACATTTTTTGAAAATAAAAGCGCTGTTTTTATATTTCATTAAGGCAAATAAATTTATTAAATGTATTTTCTTCATTGTTTTTGTTATTTCGAATATTAAAGAAACAAGGAAAGGAAATATTGGGTCTATACGAGACGTTCTAACTTTTATCGTTACGTATATAACTGTACGATTTGGTTGATTTTGAGAATGAAACATTTAACGGTTATATTATATTTCTTGAAAATAGGTAATGAGACTACATACAATCTGATTAGAAATGTATAACATTGCTGACGTGTAACATACGACCACGGGTAAAGCTTATCTAAATGTAATGAAAAAGTAATTCACTTTGGTGCGACACAGACGAAAGTAGTCCTTGGGGGGAATCTCAATGGTTGATATCACGGCACCATTCAATATGTATTCCGTGTTATGTGAGAGTGTTGCAAGGACCCCCAGAGACTCGTAGAACACAACAATAGCGTTATGCATTAACATATCTGTGACATGTTAGAGACAAATTTAATGTACAATTTTAACACCGCGAACGAAGAACTTACTGAAAAAGGAATACGAATCACCGGCCGCTTTAAATTTTGAAACTTTGCTAACTTATGTCTTAACTTCCGACATTTAGCAAATCACCTTTTTGTTACCGTATGTATCTTCAATCCTTATAAAATATTAATATTTATGCAGTTTATATCGTGCAAATGACAATTGTTTTTATCTCCTGTTATTTCATAGTTGCTCTGCGAAAACCGCATGTGTGTCGCACGCATGATAGGAAAAACATTTACACATATACGGACGAGAGTCGGACGCGGATGCAAGCTCGCGTGACAGGAAGGCCCTTAACCATAACACAAAACCACTGCCTATCTAATAACGACGTTCTAATTTGACTGACTGAAAATAATGAATTACCTTATCTTTAAGCTCCAGCGTAGAACAGTACATATTTAATGAATTAATTTATTAAACAGACTACTCCAGAGCTAAGAAGTCGTCCACCGCTACTCTATTAACGGCTTAATTAATAGGGTAGCGCTAAGCGTCTTATATCGCTATTCAATCTCTGGCTTCGAAATCATCAAAGGGACCAACTTAAATGTGAGATTATTATTTATTAAAAGAGGTAATGATGTTGGCCATAAACGAACGTAGAATAATCCTGATTGTAGATTTGAAAAATTAAAGGTATGTGTTTTGAAGTTACAGTATTAGTTTTATTCTATTGTAGATTACTACCGCAAGGATGTTTAAATTGTTCTCATTTACTGTGAAGTGTACATTAAAGAGACATTCTGAAACATAATAGACTTCATTGAATACTCGTTACTGTAGGAACCAGAGAAATACCGTATCGTAAATATACATATGTAAAGCTGTATAATCATAAGAGAT
>DWDX01003550.1:0-12956 GCA_018245675.1 Agara michaeli | reverse complement strand
TATCACGCCTGTAATCCCCTTAAGGGGTAGGCAGAGGAGTGTAGTACACCCCCACATTTCACTTGTTACGTTTTTAAGTCCCACAATGGAATAGGTGGTGAGCCTATTGCCATTATCCCAATAGTTGAGATAAATAAGTTCCTCTCGATTAGTCGTTGGTGAGTTTACCATTCAAGTCGGATCCTATAGACAGTTTGATAGTTGTAATGGATCTTGCACCTTGAAGATCGGATGTTTAACGCAGTTGCACTGACCATTAAACACTAGGTCACCTAACAACTTTATTTTTCTATTTCTTAAATATTTTCTATTCCTTATCATATACGATAAGGAAAACATTTTAGGTGTATTACACTGTGTGTATTATTCAGGAGGTCATCGCCTGGAGACATATTGCTGTTATACAATTTTAGGGAAATTGCAAAAAAAAAATATGTTCAATATTTCGGAATGCGAAATACCGTTGAGATAAACATAAATAAGGCGGTTGCGATAAGAGAGGACCGTGACGTGTTTCCCTTATCCTTCCCTGAACCTTACACCTCATCTGTATTTATTACATTGTATACGAATGTTGTAGAGGCACAATCAATTTAGTATAAGTTACAGGACATTCCTGGTTTTATGTATTGATCATATTATAACCGAGCATTATTTCTAAGCTTGTATTTTTATGTTAACCTTTATCAAAGTAAAATATTTTAGCGTTTCATTAATTGTTATTAAAAACGATATTTTTATACAGGTTATCAATATTCGAGCAATTTTGAAGACATTGCTGTTACCTTCGAACATACCCGAGTTTCTTCTTTGTAGGTTGTCACCGACAACCACAACATCGATACTGTAACGGGAGAAAAAGTACCTACGATTCATAGAACGAATGTGTTAAGTTCAGAAACTTCTGTACACATTTCCTCATATACTTGGCAGTCGGCATTTCCGCCCCGAAACAAAACCACTGATATATTATTTTAAGGATGGTGGCAATTACTTTCAAGGTTCATGAAAAGTTTAATTATTTTGCATTGAATCAATGACATTAATAATGTAAACGATAATCTTATAAATTAAAAATTTAAGTAACAGTAATTTACTGTTATGCTTACGTAATATACTGAAAGTCTTTCGTAATATACTGAAAGTCTTTTGTAATATACTGAAAGTCTTTTGTAATATACTGAAATGCTATGAGTTTGAATGTCTTTTCTGCTCCGTACCTTAAATACAATTTTCATGTGGTCAGTGAAATATCATTTGCGTAGTAGATTTACAGCTGGACGCCTGTCTACCGTCAATCCTCTTTGAGAGTCACAAAAATATTATGTGCATAAATTGCAATAATTCATCCTGTTATTTTTATCATAAACCTTGGTGACTGTTTTGAAGGCTTTATTGAACGTGTATATTCGTAATGACGAAAACAATTTATATCTACGAGACCTTGATGCTGTTACACATTTTTCTTTTTTCCAAGGCACGTACGAAATGTAGAAATAATTCGCACTAGGTATATTTGGATGGCCGGTTATTTAGGTCCAGTGGGATGTCTCTTTGCTTCTGGGAGAGATTGATGCTGTTGCGACACCACAACAAAAAAAAATGCTACTTAATAACAATATTAGTATTACATTTTCTATACACATATGTATACATTTTTTTAGATGTACATAACTGTTATACATGTACACATATTTGAAAGGTTCATCTACCCGTTTTCTTAACCTTTCGCACTGTCTTAACATGTTAATAGCAATAATCCGTTATCATATTATGTGCTTAGGTTTGGATACGTTTAGTATTAGGGTTTAGGTACATTAGCAAAACTAATAACATTAAGAAAATTTTGTATGACTAAAAGATTAGGAATCCGTAGTTTATTGTTAAGAAAGAATATTAGTTAATGAAATCTTTGCAATAATTTGATCAGTCCAGATAAATTATGAGAGTTCAATTATCATGCCATGAAAACATGTATTTTTTTTTGTCATTTCTATTAATATACGAGTATATTAATTCGGTGTAGTCCCAGTGGATATTAACAAAGAGGTCCAAATTTTAAGGCTGGCTACGACTTTATACTATGTACAATTCTTACATTAGGTAAAGATAACTGTGACACGGTTACAAATGAATGGGCTATAGACTGTAGATAGTGCCTAGGCTAATTTGTGTATCTAGAAGTACAATTTTATAATCTAATATTTATGCCTCTAGGCATTTGGATTTTATTAGGTACCTACATAGCGATGTGTTTGACCTTTGTTAATATTCGGAAAGATGAAAAAGTTTTTTTTATTAATTCCAATTATATAACGTAGGGTTAATAAATCTTTTAATGTATGCGGAATAAGGGGGCACTATTACAATTCAGGATTGAGAAAATGAATACCATTCATTGAAAAGTTTTTTTCAACAATTTTATATACATATATTACATAGTAATTCAGGAGTGTTCTTTAATATCCAGGCATTAAAATAGCAAACACAATATATAAATTGTTGTGTTTAAGAGGGAAATATTACTTTATCTAAAGTGCTTTTTAATATAGTCACTTTTAAATAAATCGCCCAGTGTCAGCGGCATACGGTCTTCTCATTAGACGGTGGGTGCCGTAATATAATTATTTTAATTAGCAAGCATGGAGCCCCATTACTTTCAACTGTTTGACTTTAGGACTAATTACATTTGTAAGATATTGAAAATTACCTACACATTCATACTCATATGAATGAACCAAAGAATTTTTAGACTACAAAAATGTACTAACATATTGATCTGAAAGCAAACTCTACAAAACGTGTGTTAGTGGTTCGAGACAATACAAACATGAACAGAAAAGCTGCTGTTCAAAAAATATGATTATTTTTTTAAAAATATTACTAACATAATCTTTTAGCTTTTTAAAAAGAAATAACTGTATTTCATATGAATGCAGCTCGAAGACACTATTCAATAGAAACTAGCAATGCCACTGCCCTTTACAATACGTAAACACGCAGCAACAGAAAAGTGTGAACAAAAATAGGGACATTTCTAAAGCATTGCTATAAAATAATTAGCATTAACGCTATTTAAAAATACAAACCTTATGTCATTGGTGTACTAAAATAAAATGTAAGTTACGGCTGACATGTTTAACCCAGCTATGAACGTTTCTAAGTTTAGGGTTGCAATAACATGTTATTGTTTTTAGTAAATAATTATGATAACGTTCTTTTTATTGCTGTACTTTCCATAATATAAATCTTATTAATAATAATTAATCTAAGCTGTTATAACAAAATAAACACAGTACTACGTTCGTTTTCAAGGTTTATATTCCCAAATTCTGAGAACATAAAATCACAATTAGTTTCATTTACGTATAAAATATGCCGTGTATTTGTTGTAAGCGAAAGTTTTCGCGGTGAAATTTTGCTTATTATGTATTGTTATGTATTGTTATTTTACATATTATTAATGTTTAGACCCAATTTACGTTAAAACGGGCTCATTTATCGCTCAGTGTTTCTCTCCTTATAGCCCGGGGTGAAAATATATGACAATTACCGATTTTATTTTTTAAAATGACTGGCCTCTGGTCTGGTCGAGTGGTTAGAGACCGTGACTGCAAAACCGGAGGTCGTGGGTTCGATTCCCACCCGGGACAAACATTTGTGTGATGGGCACATTGGTTTGTTCTGCGTCTGGTCGTCATAAAACTATCTATAAAAGTAATATATCGTATGTATATGTTTATAATATGTATCAGCTGTCCTAATACACAGGCGTTTAATTGCCTAATTTGGAATCAGATAGACGTGTGTGGAATTGTCCCCGGTTATTATTGTTATTATTAACTATACAGAGTACTATTAATTATACAATTACAAAGTATTACACCGTATTTAAGGTTATAAATACATCTCTAAGATGTGGTCTTCTGCAATTGTTATACGAAACCACCCAAAATGTTACATTTTAAACTAGTGCTTTATGCTCCAGGTAAGGAATAAATAGAGAGAATAAACGTAGCATTTGTTAACGGACAGTCGTATAAAGTGTTGACATTAGAATTTCCCAGAAAATGCTTTACTCGCTTTGTAGATCCTATACATATGTAGGTATATGTATCTCTAACAATAACCTTCTAAGGTTTGCCTAATGAAATAATTAAGACCTGTTCCTTGACGCTTGTTTAATCAATTACCTTTATTATATTACTTACCAATAATAATAAGTAGAACATCCGAAGCTGTTAAAACATATTTTATGTCGTGCCATATTGATTTAGTTTACTGTTACGGTACACTGAGTTGAGTTCTTATATGTATTTGGATATATATATATTTGGATATAGCGCTATATGGATTTGCCAACATTGGCTCCCTTTGTTGGCTCCAAAGTGTGAATCAAGTGTTATAAAGAGGTAGCGAGTAAAAATAAAACTGGGAATTTAGCCAATAACAGGGGGAAAGACAAAGCCCCTGAAATTCGCATTATGTAATATTTCATATCTACCGTTCTCACGCTTGCTCGCATAATTCACACATTATGTAGCGGCTGATTGAAGAGTATTACTTTCACCGAGTTGGCTGATGATGTATATCTGCGGCTGGGTAGTTTACAGTATGATATTTTTTAGTGGGATTAGTTTGGTAAGCAATGAAGCATCGTAAGCAGTCCCAGGGACGAGCCAGAAAATGGCGTCGCGCTGCAGAACACTGGTGTGTTTCGCCTGGAGATCTCATAGTCCACTACCACTACTCCGAGAACGGCCGCCGTAGAGGTTTTAGTGGGAAAACATCCCGTATAAACCAGTATCTCCCTCAAGGCCGGATACCTTTTGATAGGCTACCCCCCTCATAAAAACAGGTCTTAAAAATTATGTTTGCAAACTTCGACACCGAAAGTTATCCTACACTAAATGTAGCTTTAATGCAGAAGTGTTCAAAAGTATTTATTGTTACGGTCCTTCCTGCGTTTATTTCTTTCTAAATGTTTAACTCATTAAAATGTGTGTTAAGACCCAGTTTGTTATTAAATAATAAGAACTGAGCGTAACAAGTGTGGTTTATAGATGCACAAAAATAGTAGCCATTAGCGATCCCCGATAAAATCCTTCACTTTTTACATAGATTTTTTCTGATAATAAACATTCCTAGCCCTTTCAATGTTGGCAGCAAAGATATTAAGCATACGTGAACAAACTCAAAAGCGCTAACCCCAAAATTGCTGATAACATAATTTGTGTAATCAACACTATCAACAGAAGTTGTTTATGTCATTCATTAGTCGAAGATAATGATAATAAATTTATCATGAGAATGACAGGATTGTCTTGTTCTATTCCTCTAATTTATATAGATAATAATAAAAGGGTTGGAAATTTAACAAAACCAGAAAAACTTTTTTAACAAGAACTCAGTTTTATTAGCAGGCGTGCAACGTAGACACTAAACTGAAATAATGCAATAAGCGAGTGCAAATTTTCCGAAACTGTTGCAGGTATCCTAATATAGCAACCAAACGGTCATAAGGTTAATTTGCGAGAAACTATGTGTAAAGCTAAAAGTTTTAATACAAAGTTATTGCCAGGGAGCCGCAATAAACGTAACTTTAAATTTGTAAACTTAAGAGTTGCGGCCATTAAAATATACTATAGTTTTCAAACACTGTACTTTGTTCTATTGTTATTCTTTTTTCGGTATTCAAATTTAAAATTCTATAAATAACTTACATAATATATCATGGTAGGTACCTACGACTAAATATATATGCATATGAAACTATATACGTTACTTAGAAAAATACAGTATACTTACAACAATGTCGTATTGGAAAAATTGAAGTAAAATGCTTGGTTCGGATTTATGATTTTAAATACTCGTATATATGTATATACATATATCATAATATATAATGTTTAATATAATATTTCAGTAACCAGTAAAAAAAGCTTTATACTTTGTAAGTTTGTAGATGTACGAGGGCTTTTGACAGTGAAAGAATTTTTCATACTTTTTTCATGTCAACTTTGGTTATTTTCATACAATTGAAATGCAGTAACATTCTCAAGCTTATCACGTTACGAAATATGTGAGAATACTTGGCATGCCACAAGAGCTTGAGTTTGCAGTAAGCGTATCTTTCTTGAGGGAACCATGCTATATTCAAAATGTCGTGCATACTTACCATTTGTGTCGACCTTTTAGGATTCTATCTTTTATTTATTTAAAACGTATACTATATAATATTGAAAGACATGTATGTTTGGCTCATAATTATTTACCTTAATTCAGTAAAGTGGCAATTTGCCATGAAGTTACATTTAGGTACAGTACAGCAACTTAAGCAATTAAACTTTTAGTTTTATTGCCCTAAAGCTCACAATCTAGTACTACATAAAGGACTTATAAACAGGGTAACAACAACAAGAATTAAGACGATAAAGGTGATATAAGCCTTTGTGCAGAGTTGCCTGAACTCTGTTGGCATTGACATTCTACCGCTAAGTAGCATAGCTTGGCAGTGTTATGTTCTAGTTTGTGAGCTAGGAAGAGACACGCTAAAACATAAAGTAAATTAGTCCATTGTTTCTGAGATTGAGCATAGATGGTTCATAGACCGCAGTAATTAATAGGTATCTTGCATATAAATAAGCAAAGGTATCAGGTCCCGTTTCCAAATAAGACAAATACATAATTTGTAAGAAAATCATGAATGCTTCTCCTGCGCGTTGCTGAAAACGATATATACTATGGATTTAACTTTTTTTATATATTTAAATTATTAAACTTATATAAATTATTGTAGGTACTTGCATATTTTTATCAGTTATTCTGGCTACCATGGTAGTACAGAAACTGCTAAGTTCTGTGCTAACTCTAATGGTAACGCTAACTCTGTGCTGTGTGTGTGTGTGTGTAAGTGCTAACGCCTGATGAAAGAGGAGGATAACCTTTTCGTTTTAGTTCTGGTGTAAGTATCTTTTAAAACTCTTTTTTCACTCATATTATTTAAAAACCGTTTTTAACACCGTACTTTATACGTCATATCGTATGTATCGTTACGAACAATGGTTAGTAAAAATGAGAGCATGTTGAGTAATGTAGACGTCCATGAATGGAAATTACAGTAAGGATTTTTTTTATATTTGTTCCCCTACACTTTTGTAAGCCAATATGAACCTTAATACGAAGACATTTAGACCTACTATGATTTGACGATGTCTAAATTAATGTATTTTACGCGAAGGAAGCCGAAGGCAGAGCTATCAATTTTATTAAAGCAGCGATAAATAAGTATCATATTTTTGTATCCACTTAATGCGCATTTAATTTTCACCAAAATCACTCCGATAGATTGAAAGTATGTCACGGCTTAGAAGGGTGGACTGGAAAAACGCTGTCCCATCAATCAAAATCTATCATCAAACGCTTTTCATCGATCAAAATGATTGCAATAAGGCGACGTTGTAAAGACAAGCTGTATTAAACGTCTCGCAGTTAAAGGCTCGTTCACATTATTTATTATGCTTAAATACATAGCAGAGTCAATCGAGTCATTCTAAAAAGAAGAAGAAGAAGATATGCGAGTAGGTCAATCTAATAATCCCAGCATTTATGTAGATAAACTGGATAATGTTCGGATATTAAAAAGCTCACCGTTAGTGAACTTTAAACGTGTTATTGATATGAAGCCCGACACATCTGATCTGCAAGTTATTTATGCATATATCCGCAAACACAAATTAAGTGTTAGCGTCCAGGTGACAGTTGACCGTTTCGAGCATGCGAGGAACGGGTGAATGAGATCGCGCGACGGTTCACCCGAGCCGCGAAGCCAATAATTTGTGGCATTGTCGATAATTGTCAGGAACAAACAAAGCGACATTGCTCATCACATTTTGGAGCATCTATGTATGTAGCTGAGAAATTGAGTTTAGTTCACAATTCTTCGATTAGCTATTATTTATCTGGGTCAAAATATTCAACTTTTATATGTTTTGCTATTGAAAAGTGCAAATTAATGTTGCGGTACAATTGAATAAATTCTTTTGTCAAGCTCCACAGAATCCGTAATGTAGTCGGAGTGAAACATTTCGTCACGCAGTGCAGCTAGGAGCCACGTGGAATGTATGGAAATGTGATGGAGACGTATCGTATTCTCGATGGAGTCTACTGAGTGCTCATACTTCGTTTTGTATTCGCCGCGTTGTTTCCCGTTTGATGCTTTTTGTAAGGAAAACAATGGCTTCCATTTGGCGCATTTCGCATTAAGGAGATTCGGTCGCTACTTGTTTGGTTGTATTGTTTGTGCGTGTTGATTTTCCATTGAGGATGTGACGAAAATGTTTTGGGAAATAAGTGTCGGAGTTCGAGTGCCTAAGTATTCGGAATGAGAAAAAAAATGCTTTCCTAATTTCCTTTTTAAGAAATTGAAATGTTCTTAATCGTTTGTATTCGAATTTTTGTATTGAAACGAAATTGTCTTTTACACTTCTTTTTTTAATCTATGTAAATGTACTATTCACTGAACAATATTCAAACGCTGTAATGATTTTATTATCGTTGTATATTGCATATTTATTTACTAAGAGTTGCGGCGACCAAGTGAACATTATTAAAGCGGATGTAGAAAAAAATACCTAATAATTATTAGTGCCCCGAAAATTTTAAGCGAAAACTCACGCACTATCAGCGGTCTACAATATCGATTACTGATTTCTAATTCAAATTACCATATATCGCTTTTTGTGGCTTTTTTACTTTCATTCAACGACCAAGGAGACTCCTGCTTTGTAAGCAAAGTGGGTCGAACTCTGTGGACTTATTACATCTATTATACAGAAGTAATTGAGTTCTAAATGAGGTGTCACATATACGATTTATTGTATTTCCCCGAAGGCTCTTTAGAAAGATTGCTTCTGCTTCCGAAACGATTGTTAATTACAACGACCTTCTGCGAGTGGAAGTGTATTTAAATGGGATTTTAGTCGTTGAACACGATTACTTTGGTCATTAAAATATGTTAATAGAAGCATTGAGCCGTTTGGATTTATTTATCGCATTTAAATAAAGAATGCACTTAATGAAATTTCAGGATTGTAACGCCACATTAATGAACCTATTTGAACTTTGTAAAAAATATTTTCATAAGTGAAATTTCAGTATTTTATTTATTTAGTATTCAAGCGGATAGGCTTGAACTTTTGCGAATCAGGGCGCGTCTATCTACACGCTTTGTTTTGATGAGTTGAGTACTCCAGGTAGCCTATGAAGCATTTTATATTATATCAGATCATAGTCGAACTGAGGCGAAGTAAATATTCCTAAGCAAATTTTTATACCGCTCTGAAACTAAAAAGTTTACTGTTCAATTGCCTCTTCAGCACATAAAGTGCTTTTTAATGCAAGACTTTTCATCGCCGGCGTTTGTTTCATAAATTGTCTCTCAGTGGGTACAAATCTTCAGCAGACAGAAGAATATTATTCAAACGGTAGAAGGTTCATTAAAGCGTCCTTTACACAGAGATTGTACTTAATGGTTTTATTATCCCATTGTCTCTTGGGCGATGAGTTAGAGTGTGTAATAATGATTCACATTAGATGACGCTTTCATAATAATGCGCAGCAAGATTGGTGATATAATAGCAGTAGTCATGCACGTCAATAGCGATTTCATAAATACGGTTGATTTTTCTAAATACGATACAGGTATTGGACAACTCATATAATTCGTTTAGATAAATATAATTGTTGTCCGTGCAACCTATTTTTTTTTTTTTTAATTTATTATAAAGACTGTCGCTGCGCGTCCCGTAAAAACTACACATACATAACAACAATCAAATAAACAAAAAAAAACAACAAAACACAACAAAAACAAAAAAATAAACTTTAACTTTACATAGAGCTAAGTGGGCTAAGTCAACCAGCCGTTTCACCTCCTCCGAAAATGGAGAAGCCAACATGCCGTTGACGTAGCCGATTGTTGTTGTTTGTTGTTGCTTAGATAAAACAAAACCAAAACAAGACATTCTCAACGAACGATTCCGAACACATTCCATCAAAATATGTGAGACATCTTCAATTACTCCACATTCTCATTTTTATTTACATTGTGTAATAGACTTGCGTTTGACTGCGAGTGCGATCTAGGATGTAGGACGCTTGCATAGAAAGTGCCTATTCACGAAGTGCTTAAATTAGTCCTAAGTTATATGTATTAGGAAAAAAGATGCTGGCAGTGAAATCCACCAGCTTTAAATCGAACTAACGGTCATAGACCTAAACTTCCGAGGAGTGAAGCCAGAAGGACATTTCAGTTTTATTCCAGTGCCAATTAGTAGAAATATGGCTTAGGGTAGGTGAATATCGAATGAGTTTTAAGGACCCCTAATCAAAATTGTACAACTTTAAACTATTCGCTGCCATCACTTGTTTCCTAATTAATTGAGTTGAAACGTTTGAATTGAAACAGCGATTGAGAATCACCCTAATTAGTTACGTAAATGTACACAAATGCAAGAGAAGAATATGTTTTTTCACTCAGCCTGTTTTTCACGTATAGCCGTTTCGTTCATTATATTTATTTACGGGTCTGAAAGAGAGAGTAAAAATATATAAAAAACTTTCATGTAGTGAAACGGAACTTATTTTACGTAACTAGGTCCAATTAGTTCACATGCAAGCCTTTGAGCACCAAGTACAAATTCAAAAGCTCCACTGCGGCTATACTACCTCCTTAGAAAAACCGCAACGGCAATTTTTGGAAATCTTTCATGTATATTTTTTGCTAACTTGACTGGCGGTTTTGTAGTCTCTAAATTTTATTTTTCAGTCAGAACGAAGCTTTACATTTACGGCAAATAGGTACACTTGCTATAAGATGTCGTATAGATGTTTACTTACAAACATATTATTAAGAGGAATAGTGGTTAAAGTAAGCTTTTTATAAGAGATCCGGTCCAGCAGAAACCAATAAAAGGGTGGAAAAAAACCTTTTTAAGTTACCGATATGCATAAGTAAGGAATCCCCGATGAATGCGTCACGAGAGTTGAAACATAATGTTGGTACTTCAGCTCATGACTGATGATACTCGAAGATTATTCTGTTTCCGTTGCCCAAGATTAAGTCGCGAAACGAAAGCGAGCGCGCCCAATAACAGAACGGTGTGGATATCGCGCCGTCACCTTGTGTTCAAAATGCACGGAGAATAGTCCATATTTCATTTTCGTCCGCTCTTCGAATACGCAATGAGCGTAGCACCATGAATACTAACTAGATAACAGTTTATTTCGTTAATCGTGCAAACAAGACCTTTAAGTTTGCGCCATCTTATCTGACGAATGGTAAACGAGACAGAACATTGAAAATTACCGCTACTAGATACAATTTTGATTTATATTGATATTATAGACGAAGCGCGTCAGATTTGCAAGGACAGGAGTTATTTGGCACTCGGGGCTTTCTGCCTACCCCGTTAGGGACCTGGCGTGACGGTATGTTGTTGTATGTTGTATTGCTATTATCATAACATCACTTCTGGTCCGTAACCCGTTACGGACCAGCGTACCCCGTACGCAGAGGGTATCAATAACATTTCAACTGCATAATATTCACGTATTATCGTTACAAGTGATTACCGTAACTGTTTCAAAATTCAATCAATACACTTCGTTATTTTGTTAATAGAAAGCAAAAGGAGAGTACGAGAAGGAGATACACGATGATAAGTGGCCATGAACGTTTTACATCCAATGACCAATGAATTGAAGAAGCTCTTTGAGATCGGTCATAGATTTGAAATAAGTTTACGTCTCAGTGTGGCCAATTGGTGCTTAATCGTATATTTTTGTATTATTTAGCTTTAATTTCCTGGCGAGATGCTTCCATTAGATGCTCTAATCGCCGAAGCGAAATGTCTTGGTTTCACGTTTCTTATTGGAGAGCTAATGAGTGGAACGACCTCATTCGACTCGATCTCTTAAAGCCAAGGGTGAAAAAACTTTACTAAACACGATTGGCCTTTAGGACGTATCCGTCGTTCCAATCGGCCGTGATCGTGGTCAAATTTATGTATAATACAATAAAAAAGTATGTATAACTATCAGATGTAATATTGTAAAATCAATTTCATTGTTTATATCAGATACAAAATGGTCACTTATATTGTATTTTGTATCGATGTATAACCGTGTAAAATTACCACATAAAGCCAGGTTTGAATGTTCCTAAAAGTTGCCTACGTGGTACTAATGATTAATCCGGATCATTTCGGACCGACCCTCCCTACTCGTATATAGTTCAAAGTTCATTTGATATTTCCTATTATTACGTTAGCCTGTTTTGTAAACAATTTTAGCTTCTAATGAGTATACATTTGTAGAATACAATATGATCTTTTATTTGAATAAAATACTTACATACATACAGTAATAATATATTAACTATGACATAAGAAATGTTACTACGGAGTAAAACCAGCTCACAGGAGCGGATTGGATTTTTTGATATAATAATTCATTATTGATATAACACTTTTATATTTTCGGTAAGGAATAATGTCATTGTTCCCAGCGAGTATAGTTCGACGCGAGCAGGTATAGAAAATGCACACGTCGCTTTGTTTCCAAGCGAAACGCGAGGGAGCAAGAATGATTACTGACACAGAAATCAACATCGAAAAGGAAGTCCTTTGTGCGGTTGCAATTCTTGGTCGCCGGTGTTGCAAATGTTGAATTCAAGCTTCATGCACCCACAAAAATGAAAAAATATTTTTGTTCTATCCTAATTTTTCACCTCTTAGTTTCGTTTCATTAAAAATAATTATAACGTAACATCACGCCTGTAATCCCCTTAAGAAGTAGGCAGAGGAGTGTAGTACACCCCACATTTCACCAGTTACGTTTAAGTCCCACTATGGAATAGGTGGTGAGCCTATTGCCATGCACCGGGCACACATCCA
>DWDX01003549.1:0-12958 GCA_018245675.1 Agara michaeli | reverse complement strand
TATATATATTTGTATACCAATGCGGTAATCCCCATTTGTCATCAAGTATTTTGTCTAAAAATCGAATATCACGAGATTAAGTATCTATGTACAGTACGCATCCTGAGAACAGCAGAGATGCAAATAAATTGTTAATTGTCTTTGGTGTTCAAGTCGCTTCATTTGAACCTTTACCTGTTGCAAATATATTTATAGAATAAAAGAGATTATGTACAACATACAAATTAAAAACGTTGGAAGTCATTTTAACTGCAATGGATGTTTTCTAGCACGTATTAAAAAAAATGCCGTTTGGTAACCGGTTCGTGTATCCGTTTACTCCTGACTACTTAGAGTTTTAAATTAAAAAATATTTATCCGTAGTTTCTTTCAAAGGTCAAGCAGTTCAGGGCCTTCACATTTTGGCGTGCAAAAGGATACATAATGTTACATAAGATGTCACGTTTAATCCTGTTTTATTTATTGAGGAAATAATAGTGGTTTAATTGTCATTGGACTCGAGAAAGGCGAATGCATTTTTGTAACCTTAGTCAAGGAATTCATTGTTATCTACGCTTGCTGTGAATAGATTAGGTACGTATAAAAGTAGCTATTAAATTATTATTTTTTGTTTTTTAAGGTTTCGTTGCGTTAATTTCGCATATTTACATAAATAATGAATTTTTTGTGATTCATTCTAGTATAATTTAATAATTATTATTTTTTGGTCAACGTTCATTTAAATTAGGAACAAGTTGTAGGTTATTATTGTTGTTTGTAAGAATAAGAAAAATGCAGTGTTGTAAATTGATTCGACTCATTGTAATTGAATATATCATTTGGAACATTATTTATAAATGAATATAAGTTTCGAATTACATTGGAACTTAGTGTTTTTTCGACGTAACCTCATTTTTTTTGCACTCGTTATGGAACAACACTCGAATGGCATGTTAAATGAAATGTTTGGTTGTTTTTAGATGTGTTATATAATAAAATACAAGCTACCCCAGTATTAAATCGTTAATAATTAGTATTAATTAATATAATTCGTTATTAGCGATAAGAGATATATTACTAAAACTGATCGTTTGAGAAATGTTTGTTTTGCCTTTGAACCATCCGCGACAACTATTGATCGACGTCATGTCGAGTCTGTCTGTTGCGTTGCGTCTCATTTGGGAGAATCTGGGAGCGTCTGGGAGGGTCTGGGAGCGAGTGTCAATAAACAGAAATAAGGCACCGTACACCCGGATCGTTGCTATGTAATATATTAAGCTAAGTTATAATTATTACTTGCATTTTAACCATATTTTTAAATGTATTTCTTGTGTAATGTACGTAATTATGTAAGGGAGTACATATTTGTTTTTTTTTAATGGCAGTAAATTGTGCGTAATTATAGCGTGCCAGGGTTTCGCACAAGAATGTTTAAAATTCAAAGCAGTCAATTTGTGATATTATCTATTATTATTATGTGTTCCATAATATTGAAATTCATAGTAGTATTATATTGCATTGATAACAATTCGTGATGAATATTAAAATGTTGTATATTTTTGTCTATGATTTTTTTTGGCATAGACTAGTATTTGGGCACAATGTCGCCTGACTGAAAACGATATAGCGGCCTATGATGTAACGCACTTGCCTAATTGAAATATGACATTCCATATTTGAAAGTGTTTGTTATTATTTTTTTATTGACCGTTTTATTGGTCCACTGCTCGACACGAGTTTCCTCTCACAGTAAGAGGGCTTAAGGCCTTAATCCACCACACTGGCCAAGTGCGGGGATTGACAGATTCACCTATCTCGGAAACAATATAAACTTTTATAAAATACTTCAAGGTGTGCAGGTTTCCTCGCGATGTTTATCTTCATCGTTATATCGAGTGATATTTCAATTTTAACTTATAAAACGCATGTAACAAGTCAGAGATGCGTTTCAGAATGAACCCAGAACCCCGGGAGCGGGAGGCTGAATTTTAGACGGCTATCAATGTTACGCTAAATGAACAATTAATTATGAAGAGCAGAAAGCTATTGATTTTTGGTACAATGACACTGGACGATTCTATTGAACTCGGACGATGGATGTTTGCTTTGTTGTACACAATAATACGAGAGTTTCCGTTTTTTTGCCGACCTGCCCACAATAACGGAGTGCGCAAAAAAGTTGTTAAATCTCCGTTTATTCTGTGCCCATTCTGTCCGACAATTAATAGTTATATAAAATGACAATTAAACAATTTCAAGCGTTTGCACACTATCCGTTCCTATATCGGTCACGTCACGTATTAATCTACGTCTCAATGCATTACAATATGGCAGCTGCTGAAACAAATGGATATAAAATTCATGAGCAGGTTATAAAACAGTGGCGATTCCGACATTCTATTCTAAGTGCGAGCTATTTCATTCGTTATTTTCCTATCAGTGTGTAGGAGAATCGCCAGTTCAAGGACTATAAAATTTTATAAAAAACCGATTTCTGAAAGTCGCAATATTTTTATAGTGCAATATCCCAATGTGAACAATGATTATAGTATTGATTCCAAAACAGCGATGCTCATAGTGATTTTAAACAGTTGTGTCCTAATATAGCACCGCATAATAAAATAAAAGATAATGTAATCTCTTCGAGTAAAATGTGTTACGTTTTAAAATATAGTAATAATGTTTCCAACAGCTTTATTCATTATTTTTAAATTGACACTAGCACAAAAAACATATTTTTATTACAAAATATATTATCTATATTGTTACATATGTGTAGATGTATCTGTCTTATATGGGTAGATTAAAAATATTTAGCGATATTTTGTCTGTGGAATAGCGACCATCGTAATGAGACAATAAAAGATTTTTGAATATTTAATCTATATGAGACAAGATTTTAAAAAATGTAGTGATTTGGCAAATCGTTATAATTATTATACAACCATTTACCTTTAAAAATAGACTTATGTAGGAAATACCAAATAACATGCATGTTACATTTGTAAGATTAAAGTAGTACATAATAATATTATTATTACGTTGTAAGATATTCATTTATTATTGACTAACTGTTCTATTTCTTTGTTTACGTTGTTTGGACTTTTTACGGCTGTAATTAAAACCAAAACGCCATGGGCTCAAGTATGTATGTTACCTAATATATCTATATTGTTTATGTTCTATGGCTTACCAAACAAAATTTATGTGAACATGAGAATATAAAACATTAATTCTTTATTGACTACAAACATAGGTTGAATACAATAATTGTAAAGAAAAATAATTCCCACGATATTCTTTGTCTTATTATGACTATAAATAAACCCGTTATATATCTTGGGCGTAGAATTATTGTAGTATACGTAAAAATTTGATGTTATTGTGAGATGTTTGAATAAAATGCAGCTTGTTGACGGATTGTTTTCATTTCAATATTAATAATAAACATAAATATCAGATGAAACAAAAATTATGAAGTTTCAATCTACCTACATTATTTATGGTTGGCAAGAATATAAAATGGCGGGATAAAGCATTTTGTAATTTGCACATCGCTTTGCAAAGATATAATGTACAGTGCTTATGAATTAAAAGTACGGGATTTTACAATCTACGATCTAAATCTATTGCATATTTATAAATATATTGGTTTTCGAGAAAGTCCACGTCTCAGCGCTTAAAATCGAACAACGTGATAAAAAGTGTTGCCGATTAAAACTATTAAAAGCGCTGTAGTGCGAATACTCAGATACATCTGTTTGTTTCGTTTCAAAGCTTCTGTTATAAACGTTAAAAAGCTCTCGTATATCGTGCGAAGGAACGAAATAGGTCATTCTGTCAATGGCAAAATATTGATGATATTATTATTAAGAACAAACTTAACAATAAAATAAACACCAAATTTTATCTGTGTTATCTGACTTTTAATAAAATTGACAATGGGACTGTTGTGACAATGTCAACACTGGTTGCTATGGCGGCATATTCGTAAAATCATGGAAATTCGTGAAAGAAATTCAATAAAATCAAAAGAAAGCGCTATTATTTGGCGTTTAGAACTTTAGATATTATTAGAGACAGCATGAATGATATATATATGGTTATCGTGCCATTTCGCAAATTTAGCTGACTATTTATATTCAAAATTATTTATATTCAAAAAATTGCAATGAACGATAGTAAAGAATATGGAAATCTTTGTAAAAACCACTCGGCGAGATCTGAAAACGGTGAGTTCCCTATAATTTACTGTACTAACCTAAATTTATTTACGAAGATGCAGAGGTAAATGGACTTCAAATGAATTCTTTAACTCTACTGCATTTTAGGTTCAATTTAAAGTCAGAAAAAACAGATTACGTGCATATTCACGATATTTCATATGCTTAAATGATGTAGTTATCTAATTGAAGAGTGATATTAATAGTTTCAGTACATAAATAATAGTTCAATAAAAAAAAACTTTTCAGAATTCTGTCGTGTTTGTCCATCAAAGCTGAATAAGAAAGATCTGGAGGATGTCTATTTCTCACTGTTGGAAAACAACCTGGTTCTAAAAAGAACAATAAATAGCAAGGATGAGAAGATCAAAATTCTATCCACTAAAATTCAGAGGTTAACTGCTTTGCAAAAGACATACTTGGCGAAGGAACCCAAGGAATGCTGTCGGAGCAAAGCAGTTATTAATGAGCAAAAAGATTGGTAAGTTCAGAACACAGGAGTAACTTATAGTGTCTCGTACGTCTGTTAGTCACTATGAGAGGAGATGTGGTCCAGCGGTGGACTAATAAAAGGGTTGAATAAAAACCATCTGTTAGTTTTTATCTTTCTTAATAGACATGTTCATTACTAATTTCAGATCTCATTTTGTATATTTCAGTATATCAGAACTGCAAAGGTCGAATCAATGCCTGTCCGAGAAGATCCGCCAACTCAACATGCGACTGTGTTCAGCCAAGCAGTTCCTTAAAACTAGCCCCTTCCAGTCCTTGAATCGATGTAATAGATGCAGTAATAAGTGAGTGTTTATCTTTACATGCTAATTAACCGCAACGCTTTTATGGACCACTGCTGGGCAAGATTCTGTAAAGCATGGACCATACTCCACCGTGCTGCTCCAGGGGAAATTCACACTCTGCCTTCTGTAACAAATGTTCAGTTATAGATTGCTTACAATCTGCAATCAAATTAACTCCATGAACACAACTAATGATACGGCACAGACAGAAGGTGACAATTTGATCAGTTGTTCTAGTTTTTTGAAAACGAATTATATTTCATGTTGCAAAGGATAATATAGCTAAGAAAGAGGAAATTAAACATGGATACAGTATTCCTAATTCGTATATAATGTTCTGATATCCTGTCTATTGATCTCCTCTAGTATTAAATGCATAATGTTGACTTTCAGGAATGCATCTTTAAGTGCATTGATTACTAAGCGCTGCGAGTCCAATCTAAGAACAGCAGCGGCATCCAGTCAATATTTAGATAAGTATGCAATTAGTATCGTTTTATGTTGTTTGTTTGGTTACCAACATACTGTACACTATTGCAATAAATCACATAAAAAATATGTTCCTGGCGAGTGCCAGGACAATTACAGGCAACGACATCTTGATTAAACAGCATAAAAATATGTCAATAAAATTCAAAACATAAATCACTGCAAACAATAAGTAACAAAAAGTAACTAAGTATTAAATGCATTATTCAGTCCTGTACACGGCTGTTAATGAAACTCAAACAAAGTTTAGTGCTGAATATACAGACAGAACTAATTGTTTCACTTGTGAAATAGTAATGTTCACTAAACTTTCTATTCCTTTCTAGAGACGTTGCAACGTCCAGATCAACTGAAAATCAAATCATTTCGTATGAAAAGTAAGTTTAGTCATACAGCATTTTTCGTTTTGCAATCAATTATAATTAGTTAGCAATGTATATTGTGTATGTTTATCAATGGCCTGGTCACTATTAGTACAGTCCTGAGTTATTGTTATTGTGGATAATTTAAAATTAAACTGTCCTTTTCAGAGGAGTCCAGTATGACTTCTGCAATGAGAATAGATGTCGGACTCACAACGAAGAATTGAAAGCAAAAAATGAGGATCTAATGCAGGTAAGTGGGACTGATACATGTATTTGGTATGACTGGCCTCGTGGTCGAGCGGTTAGAGACGCCGACTGCAAAGCCGGTGGTTGTGGGTTTGATTCCCGTCCGGGAGAAACATTTGTGTGATGAGCACATTTGTGCGTTCTGTGTCTGAGTGTAATAATATTATCCAAACAAATAATATATAGTGCGTTTATATATATGTTTATCAGCTGTTCAGTTACCATAACACAGCCATTCAATTGCCTAATTTATTATCGGATAGCTGTGTGTGGAATTGTCCACAGTTATTATTATTATCCTTTGTGGTATTTTCAGCAATTGTCCAAAGTGAACGAAGAGCACCTGGTCCGCATGTCTCAGTACGAGAGCCGGCTGACGGAGGCGCGCTGCGAGCGGGCGCAGGCCGAGGAGCACTCGCTGGCGCTCCAGGGCCAGGCCGCTGAATTGACTCGGAGACTGGCCACGGCCGAAATACGTTGTGGTATGTATGGCAGAGATTTATGAGTTTTGATTGAATCATACAAATATAATAATGGGGATAGCTTAGTGGTTTGAAATCCAGCCTTCCACTGCTGGCGGTCTGGCTTTAATCCTGGCACGCACCTTTGCCTTTTAACGTGCGTTTTATAACTTAAAATTTAAATGTCATTCGCTATAAGGATGAAGGTAAACATCGTGAGGAAACTTGCTCGGCTAGAGTTTGTAAAATTATCATATTTCCGAGGTATGAGGTCTGTCATTTCTCCACCGCACTGCAGACGAACTGACCGTGGAGCTGTCGATAGAACAGCGCAAGGTCTCGGAGCTGGAGATGCGCGTGAGGGCTGCTGAAATGTCCAGTCGCATCGCAACCGCTATCGAGACGCACCTCACCAATATCAAGGCGAGTACCGGCCGCTGAACTAACATACGTAGAAAGAGAAGGTTATTAAAGAGAGAGAGAGAGAGAAGGGGAGAGAGAATAAGAGAGAGAGAGAGATGTGCCGAATGATGTTTCCACCGGCGAGTCTACTGGAGCATATTTAATTTTGAATAAGTATCCTTGTAATACTGTTTGATGTTCTATATCCATGATTCTTTGTCCTTACTGTGTACATAAGCTGTAAATATACAAAGACATAATTTATTGTCTGTTTCACATTATACACAACTAAAGCAGTTGTCTGTCAGTAACAATAGAACAATATATTTTCTCATCAGATGGTGAGGGACTCGCCTAACATCGACAGCAAACACATTGAAGACAAAAAAAACGAAATGTCAGCCGAGGTTCAATCTCCGAGGGTAATTGGAGTTTTATCAGTAGTCTGCATATTATATATTAATTTGATATAAAACAGATACTTCATAAACATAACTAAATCATTACTACTCTACCCTATAATAACGCCACAAAATATATTTTGCATGTGAACGAAAAATCAGAGCGGCCAAACCACTGGAATCGACGTTAAATTTTTCAGTTGACGATAACGGTGCCTGCATACAGACCCAAGGCTGCGATACGCACGAGAATTCCGAACGTGCGAGGGGAGGATATTTTCAAAAATTCTGACGACTCCGGCTACACAGAAATCAACAAGAGCAACGAAGCAGAAGATAGACAGGTAAGATCATCATCAATCATCAATCATGTCAGTGTTGCCCGTCTTCTGGCATATTCCGGTTTGGTATTGCATTGCTTCTGATATCCAAAGTTAATTTTGATCTCGTTTGTGGATAACTAACCGGCGTGCATGCACGAAGAGAGTGATGAATGTAGTTAGGGACGTTAGGGAACTGGCGTGAAGGTATAATAATAATAATTGTGGATAATTTTAATTTTGATATCAATAGTTTGTATGCAATAAAAGACAAAATATGTATTGATCTATATTCTGTAAAACATCTTTAAATGTACCTATAGTTTTACAAAGAAATATTTTGTCTTTGTGTTACGACTTGGAGCATTGTTGGTCTGTGGTATTTAGTAGGGGCGGTAGACAATTAGGTATTCCAGCTGATCCCTTATGATTAGAAGCAATTGCTGGTAGAAATTTACTCCAGTTCCAGATTGGATTTGGTGTTTACGAAACGTTGTGACTCTATTAGTTATGCTGTTTAAAAGTTATTATGAAAATAATGAATTTTAAATCTGAATGCTCAGTTTCAGACACCGACACGTATAAACCAGTTACTTCTAGAAAAGATAGCTGATTTACAAAATCAAATTAACAATCTAAAACTGTTCAAAGTAAGTGTGGTGTTTGTTAATTAGTTATCATTTTCATATTATTTCATCGAATTTCATGAATCGTCTCACCATATTCAAGGGCACCAATGATATTCTCGGAAACAGTTTGTCGGAAAACAATATTCAAGCTTCAGACGCTACTCCAGATGTGAGTCAGGGAATAAAAGAAACCGAGAAGATACTTATGGAGAAAAATTCGGAGTAAGTTATACAATACAATAATTTAAGTTATGTTACAATGAAGGTTGTGAAGTACATCGTTAAATTTACTTTTAGCATTCCAAGAACGTTTGATGAGAAGGTGCTAACAGGTAAACCCAACTCGCTAATGGACGAGCGGAAAATAAATACAGATATAATCCCAAAAGAGACTGAAAGACAAAATGGTACTGATAGTAAATTGGAAACGACGGGTTCTCGGTCCGTTAATAACGTTAATGAATCTGAAGATACGCTCGCAAAATACAAAATGTCTTCTAATGAAATACAAGAGAATAAACTCGATGCAAAAGAAATTGAAAACGATACTGCAAAGCGAAAAGAAAGCTTCAAGGAGTTCAAAAAGCGAAGTAAAGATAAAAGTAGATCCATAAAATTAACAGATACCAGGAAACTTAGCCTCGAAAGTTCTAGAGATTCGTTTCCAGAAAGGGGGTTGTTCAAAACGAGTTCGTTAGATGAAAACAGAATTGTTGATGTCGATAGTGTTAATAATATCGACCGAGATGATGACAAGATTGAAGCGAGAGATAAAATCTCTAAACGTGGAAATACCAAGCAGGGTCGCTCAAAGAATGATTTTAACAGTAATGACAGAGTGAATAAGATTTTAATAGACAAAAGAAAGGATATTTTAAAACATAAGAAATTCACAGGAGTTAATAGTATTAAAAGTTCCATATTAGAGACAAATGTAAGACATGACGATGATTCGAAAAAACCAATAGAAGATAGCAATATAAATAATATAGAGAATTACAATAAAGACAGCGATTCTAGCAAAGGGACTTACTCCATACAAAGAGAAGCTAACACTACAGAAGACCTTCACACAATAGATCGTATCGATAAATCAATCGGAGAACATAGACCAAAAGAGGTGACTAATGGGGAAGTAGAAAATTTTGGCATAATCGAGGGAAATGGTAGGAAAAATGTACAGAATAGTTTTAATAGTACAAAGTTAATACTAGAAAGACGAAGGTCGTCGACCCCGACTGCAACCGGTACTTATGTCATACGTAATAACAACAAATTGAAATCACCCTTTGAAATGTCTCCGAATAGCACCGAATACGAAATATCTTCATTGTCAGATCTCTCCTCGGACAGTAACGGTATGTTGTTATTTACACATCTTCTTTTAGTTCTCCATTTCCTTTTAGTTTTTCATCTTCTTTCAGTTGTACATCTTCTTTTAATTCTCAGTCTTCTTTTGGTGATAGGTCTTCTATTGCTTTCTTTTAGTCAAACAAATAGATAGATAATATGTCTTATTGTAAAATTATTCATATGAATATTCTTATTAATAAAGTATGCATTCGTTTACTGGCTTTATAGTTAGTTATATTACCATAGTATAGGTCACCCCATTTTCCAGTCAGATGGTCTTTATGTGGTCTTGATGCCATATCCATCCAGGGCCCGTGTTGCCTCTAACATTAGAAGATCTTCCAAAATTTTTTTATTATTTTTTATATTAACCGTTACGTTATTGTGATTGTATTAAGGGAGGAATCGTAGATACCAGTCCCCGGGCGAGGAGGTGGTATCGCGCACCGCCAGCGACTCCGCCCCGCACACCACGGACTGCGGCTCGCTCAGCGAGGGCGAGGTACCCTTCGCGGGAGTGTGTGAGTGCTTTTTTAAAATATAACTCTGTAAACAAACCGACTGGTCTTTCGCATGTTTATAATTACTACTTCAGAGGAAAAACTAATGTCATAGAAATGCTGATGTATTTGGAAATGTTCCGTTGAACTTAAAATGATTTTTTTTTAAACAAAACACAAATATACATTTGCACAATGTCTTATGCAAATATACATTTCATATTCGGTAATGTTTTGTTTTAGTGATATCTGAATAGTATAACAAATTGTTGTATAGTTTGTAGAATTATACATATCTGGTTGTGTTATACATTATTGTTTATAAGTTTGAAGTTACAAGGTGCTGATTATTATACATTATTGTTTACAAGTTTGTACAATTATACATTTTGTGTTTTTAACTAGCATCCACCTTGTCCGCCGGAGAGACCCGAGCAGCTAATAGAACGGTGAAATCACACTCGTGAGTATTAAGTCCCATACAAACTTTTTTTGTTGTGTTCCTCAATATTCCTTATCAATTATTGTCTATGGATTCACAGACTCGACGATTTTCCTGTATGCTAGTAATAATTATGTTAAATAACGATATTTATTATGTATCACTGTGATTGTTTTGATTAACTAATTAAGTTTTGCAACCATACATTGAAATCCATCCCTTCACATTGTTATTATTTATATTCGATCTGAAGAAAACGGCCTATTGCATGGGAGACCCCCTATATTTTTAACTTTTCTTATAGTATTTCATGTTCTAGCGGCCATAGTTATCATACACTCAGTGAACATTTCAATCATCTATTACGGTTCAAAAGATAGAGCCTAGTGACAGACAGACAGCGAAGGCTATTACTAATAGAGTTTATTTTGTACCCTTTGGGTTTCATACACTTCTAAGTATGCAATTGTCACTGTACTAAATCACTGTAAAATAAATAAACTTGCAGTCTTCCCGTCTCAACGTCCCAGCAAATGGAGGAGGCTCTCAGCGCGGTGAAGGAGGAACTCGCTCGGTGCACCGACCTTCTCAAAGTGCACTCTCAGAGGTCCCTGGACGGGATGCACAGACTGAGCGGCAGAGTACAAACGTAGTTAGGCAATTATGTCGCTTGAACATTTGTTATTTAGATATATTAATATAGTAAGCATAAATATATGTATGTAACTTATAAAATGTCTATATATTTTGTTTTTATCATATACTAGATTTTTTAAGTAACATTGGGTTTAAAATAAAACGATTATTCTTTCGTTGATACAAAGATGTGAATAGTGACGTCACAACTCACAAAACGGTCACCGGCGTTTATTGTCTGCCCTAATCATTCATAAATTATGTGCATTTTCTAAATCATTATTATTGTGAAAAAATAGTTTGTTAATGTCTTCCGTTATTTGCCTTCGTATTTTTACGATATTACGTTTAATATGTAATTTATTTATGGAGGAAATATGGATTGTAAGTCGGACACTAGGAAATTTGTTTTTAAATTATTATTTATATTATTTTTGTAACGTTAGTCATGATTATTAATTGCATTTCGTGATTAAAATAATTGGTAAAAGTTCCTAAAAATATTATCTTTTCGTTTTGGTCTGATTAATATGTCATTATACAATAAAAATGATGTAAACTGAGAAATATATAGAAATTTCATGATTAACGACTTTTATTTATCTATAACATAGACTCTATACAAATATTATGAATTCGAAAACAATTGTCCGTTAGTCCGTCAATCTGTAAAGCAAGATACTTTGAATTTGAAATAAAGAAAGTACTTTTGACAGTAACAAAAGCGCGCGTAGCTGTCATTCAGCGACGTATTGACAGATAGTGATGTGACCTAAACTGTTTTCCACTAGGGCTGTGGTCTATAATATTATAGGGCCTATTAATTATCTAATAATTAAAGGTGGGTATAATTTTTACTCAAACCAATTTCTCAGGATAGAATGTTTAAAATATCGATATAAGGTCTAATTTTATTGTGTCCCAGAAGAATAACTACGAATTACATGGACACGTGCTGAAGGGACTTCAAAGGGCTTTGCTAAGAGCTCGCCGGATGTATGTTTTTCTTCAACGTGAGCTGTTTCAACATGTTTCAATTTTAGAAACGCGAGAGTGTTATTGTGCTAAACAGGATAACACAAGACGTGATATGTGTTGACAGAATTTTTGAGATTTTGACCAGTCTTCGATGGTTGGTAGGCCAGACTTTTGTGATATTTTTAAAGAATAACGGTCATTTCTTCGCTGCGCTCGTGCTGTGGTGAGCTGACATCTGATTTAGTGTTTAATAGTGCTCATCGCACAAATACTCCTGCACGCGAATCGAATCAGTATCCACCAGCTTAAAAGTCAGAACCATTAACCACTGGAGCAATAGCAAGCTGTTGCAACACACTCGATCCGATATCTCTTTAAGCTGCGCGTATCTCAGTAAATGACTCGAAACGCATTAGTGCAAGCGGTATTGGCGTGGTCGTATCAAAGTGACGCAAGTTCGTTAGTTCCGTTACGCGCCAGTCGTAGTGGAGTGACGGCGGGCGACGGACGCGCTCGCGACCGCGATACGAACACGTCGAACGCCGATCGGGACCGTTTCGTAATACATCAATCGTTTCGCCATCCCCCCCACCCCCACGAGTGCACCCCCATCCACCCCCCGTGCATCCAACCGCCCACTGTTTACATACCGCTAGTGAACGCGACTCGAACACGTGTAAATAAACCAAGACTTCTAGCGCCCGGATCTAATGTAACAAAACTGAAGAAAACTAGAA
>DWDX01003548.1:0-12959 GCA_018245675.1 Agara michaeli | reverse complement strand
TACAATCCCAATACCTGGGCAGTACGTTTACAAACCTCAACAATCGATTGTTCTGACGGCCGTGAACCCGGAGCAGCTCTCGCGTCGAGCGTATTTCACGGAAATCACTCCGCAACAGCAAAATAACATCACGTTTCCTTTTATTTGCAACCAAATGCTCGAAATATAGTGAGCCTGTTTTTTAGTTATACTCTGAAGCCGCGATCGATCTGGTCTAATTGCTTGGTCTGATTGAGTGTGTACGCTATCACCATAGGCGAGCAAATTACCGCTATTCACTTGATAGAAAATCACTGCTGTGATCGAACCAAGTGCGTATTTCTTATGTCAGCCTGGTACCTGAGGAGAGTTGCCAACTATGAGAATAAATCGCGTTTTACGTTGCATCAGAACTTTAAACGCTTCTCGCAGATAAACTATCCGTCTTAGGTTACAAAATGAACTAGCGCGCTAGATTTTCTATGCGAACCTTATACGACAGAGTTTCTCTTTTTCATCATCATCGACGCTTATTCTTAGATCGCAAAGGTATAACTTAACTGAGCAAAGACAATTTTTAATTCAAACAATTGCAACTAAAGCTATGAATATCAATATGAAATATTCAAATTATAATACTTGTAGTATAACTAATGTAACCAAGAAGTACCCGCCAGTGCAAGGGGATGCTAATAAAAGCGTATAACATACACACAGTTTTGAATAGTAAACTAGATCAGCAACATTTCGCAAAGGCGGAAACTTCGACAATAACAAGAATGTTGCGCCTCGAAAGTAAAAGAGCAGCTGCATCTTTTCCCCCTCGCTCTAATCATTGTTCGGCCAAGGGTCGTCCAATATAGGGAGCAATGGCCGGGCCACTAAAAAAAACAGTATAATAAAGGACCGCATCCAGGTACCCACGCACAGTCTTTTGTCAGTGAAAGCCGTTGTTCAAGTCATTGGTTTGAGCTATGATTCTAATTTTCTGAGACGAATCTCTATTAGAAGTGTCATCAACACGAATACGTAAAAACATCTAATGATATTAATATCCACAATAATGAAATTGTACATTTTAACTTTGAATATTACTATTTCGTTTAATATTATGTAATTCTGTACCCACTGTACATATAGCTCAGCGGTGATTAAAGGGCAAAGTAATGAATTTCATTATTTATTCACATATCAAAGATAAGCAAGTGCTTTGGATCCATTCAACGTGACACATTGAATACTCGTATGTATAGACAATGCACTGTCAATAATACGTAATAAACACAATGAGCTTTTCAGTTTGTGTGAGAGTCGAGCTATTGTCTTCTGCAATTGAATTTATTGATTCACATAAAATTGTTGACATCTACATTACATACAAAGTTATGTTATAGTGGATGTCACGTTCATTTCTTAGAAAAACATTTGTACCAACTTTCAAACCAGCACGTTTGCCTTCTTTATATCTAGTAATTAGTTGCTTCATTTCTAAATAAATCATATTTAAACCTAAAATTATTTAAAATTGACTCAATTTAATCAATAGTCAACTATTATTAGTTTTGTAGGTAAAAAACAATCTAGTTAGACTACCATTCTGATAATAGTGAGACCAATGTTGCTCATAAACATCTATATCGACTACTAATAAATATACTTCCAGTCACATTGACAAATTTACGTTCAGTCACAAATGAGTTATCAGTTTCTGATAAAAAACATATTGATGTAGTCAGAATTGTTTATAATCAATATCATTGCATTAAGGCACACCTAGTTTATTAGTGTAAATCTATACACTGTAAGAAGTGTCTATTCTGTACTGTTATTTCTGAATGGCACACGCTCGTCATTCTACGGAGCCTCCCCTATTGTGTGACTGTTATAGGAAGTGCATTAAGCTATTAGCAAACAGTTAGCACACCCTACTACTGTGCGGATAGCGTTGCAGGTAACGTTATAGAGGCTATCGGGCGTTTGATCTAGGTTCCGTCGTAGTCATGCCATAATATGTTCTTGGTCACAGAGTGAATTTAAAAATACGATAAAGAAAGTTTTAGCTTTCAGTTTATGTAAGTTTCTATACTTCACCATGTACTGTAAGTAATTTAAAAGGAGTCCAATTTAATCCTAATACCGTCTTTTTTATACATGTTTAAGATTTTCGTTATAAATACGTCTGATATAGCTATTCTTACGCACATCTCACTTGCCACATCCCGGCAAGACCCCCGATTGTCCGGACTGTTGGCGCATTAAGTTATTAGCAAACAGTTTGCGAACCCTCCATTGAAACAGTGGCGTCGAAACTATGGATAATAAAAGACGCGCACACATCGCCCAACTTTACACATGAGATGTTAATAATTTAAACATGTAAAATTGGACAGGTGGAAATTTATTTTCATTTCATAAAAATAAAAAAATTAATCAACATAATCTTAGAACTCTTCTAGTTTCTATCGTATGACACAAAATTGTGCGTCACAAAATTGATTTTTCGTGATTGTAACTGTGATATTTTTATCCTTTTGACAGTACATTGAGCTATTAACTAATTGTTGACATGCCCTAACCCTGGATGTTTCTTATCACATTACTTTCTTTCAACTTGTATATTTCATGCTGACGATTGCTATATTGTGCCCAATTTCATAGACTGCTCTATAAATACTATTTTGAAGACATCTAATTTAACATTGGTATATAAACTATACATACACCGGGAGTATCAAAAATAATTAGTTTAATATTGAAAGATAATTTTTCATCCTCAATAGACATCCACTCAAGTATGCTCCACTGCGCTCGCATATGTCCGTGGACAGAAATAGACTCATCTACTAATTGAGAACTCTTAAACAGTCATTAATAAGGTCACTAATAACTATGTGCTGTATGTATGTACTTTGGACACAGTAAAACACTTATAGCTAATCACTAAATATATGATGGTATAAAAAAAACTCTTATTATCCGAAATAATTCCTATCGGCAGCCATTTTCAAATACAGTTTTTGTCATTTTGTACTATATTTTGAGCAGAGTATAAATCTTGCCCGCTATCTTGAGTTCTTTTCGCCAAGATCAGGGCCACGCGGTCACCGGCCGAGGCACGTTACTCGTTCATGGTTATTCCGCTTGCCGTCAACGGATGTTTTTTTTCGTTTCTTGTCCTCTGTTGTCGCTATGAATGATATCATCTCTCAAGATTTATGTACCTTATTTACAGAATACGTTAGTATAATTCTACTATGTTATTTACGCAATTCGAATCGTGACCTCGTGTAGTGACCATTTGACTTTACTAGTTCTAAATTTATTAGTTTGCACCGTGGCTTAGGTATTGAAGTAAATGTAATTGATTGTAACTATAATTACTGGATTATTACATAGATATGCATGCTTGTTGATAATTAAATGTTAACTGGTTTCTAAGAACGAAGAATTCAAAAGTGGAACTAGGTAAACAACTTAGTTGATGGAAAACGCATGCGTTTTTATGGAATACAGGTATTAAGTTTGTACAGAATAGTCAATATTAAATGACTGCGGTTCACTTTATTGGGAAGATCACTTAGCTAGTTAAAAAGTTCCGAGGAGTACATATTAGTTGAGTTAATTTCCGCAAGTGTATTTGTTGAAACGCTGTTGCTACTTGTAGCAGCGAGGGCGGTATCGTCGCGCGGGTGGTATCGATCGCGTTCGCGCCGCCACGGCCGCGGCTTGCATACGAATACGAGAATGGACCCCGTTCCAGCCCCTTATCAAACCACTTCCACCAGAGTGGACCCTCAGGCCCTCGTTAAGTGTCGTGACCTCGATCATTGTTATTGTTGACATTCAACTAGTCCAATAAATTTCAGTTGTTTTATTACGTAATAACTTACCTAACCTAACCTTTTCCGCGTAATAAAACGCAAACTGCAATAACTATAACGTTATGGGGCTTGGATGATGTCAGTAATGGATAAATTACAAAGAGCTTTCCCCAATTTGACCGGCCCGAGGGACGCGACCTCATTCTGGCAAAACTGCAAGTACAATATAAACCGTGGATGCCAAGACTGTCTGCCTTTATATCCAGATTATGAGGTCAGGGACTCTTTTGGGGTAGGTACAACATAAATACATCCCTTATTCTGTGTACATTCGTTACCTAACGAGAAATATTTTCCGTCATATTATGAAGCATACTTGATAAATAAAAATCTTCCTAGTAACAAACTAATTACGTATTAGGGTGGTTTCTCCCTCAAATTGCCACAATTTTCCAAGCGACAACGTTCGTCCTTATTGTGTCGCGAAATGTCTCCGCGTTGCCTTCACCCGCTTTTAGTAGGCTATCTACGCTATACGGTTTGGTTGGATTTTATTCGTGTCATTTTTATTTAGGGTGAATTTTGACGAAGTAAATTGAATGCGAAATATGTTTGCCTTGTGATGTAGTAGTCTTGCCTGTTTTTTTTTGTCTCTTCACATTCTTTGCAACCACTCATGACACTCTACGCCGAATAATACATTCATTGGGTGAATGAACTCACGAAGTTTATTATTAGCATAGCGTAGAAACAGAAGCAATTAATTACAAGCAATACCGGCTGATCGCAGGAACGGAAATGGGCAACTAGCAGCCAACGAACGGGGGGTAGTGCCATCTGATTAACCTTTTAACTGTTTATCACAAGTGCCGGTACATCTACGACTCAGATGTATTGCGTTCTCTTAATCATACGCTTCCGCGTCACAAACACTAACTTCCAACTTGTTGCTTTTAATAGCTTTCTACTTACATACCTATATATAGTTTTATAATACCTTTATAATAGTTAAATAATAAATTCGTGTGTTTACGTAGTATACCCTAATTTGGAGTGAGCCGTTTTTAAAGTAGTAGCACGCACGTAATTTGACAGGGGCACGAAACTTTAGCTGTTTGTGTTGTATTTTATGAATGAACAAACCTCCTAAATACGCTGACGTGAGCCATATAAACTTGCAGATCGATATAACGACGCCAAGTGGTCGGTGACGCGACGCCGGCCCGCCGATGTGAGCGCAACAATCAGAGCTTTCGTTTACTTGCCCCTTAGCGTATTTAATTAAGTGAAAAGATCATTTAACTTTTACTATAAATAGCACGTCTTACACAGAACCGGACTGACACAAGCCTGTCGCTGGAATCACACGCAACAATTGCCGGGAAACCGGCAATGTTATATTAATATATTACAAATTTGTATGAAAGTTTTGCAAGTTCATTATTCTTTAAATAAACGTGAAACTCTTTATTTTAAAGCATAAATAACGAGTACCGGATATTACAGACGTAAAATATTCCACAAATACTTGCCTTACATATAGTGATAAACTTCGTTATAATAATAATCGCGAAGACATGAACGTGATTGATCGATTCGACGTTTTGTATTATATGTATTGAATTATATTTTTAACGTAACATTCTTTATCCGGAATATTACGTAATATCCGTAACATTATCAAGTATTGTAATAACGAAATTATTGGAATAGAGATTACGTATATTTTTTTCTGTAGTTATTATTATGACAAACTAGTTGCAATAGTAATTATTGTGATGTTTTTGTTTTTGTTTTCTGACACACAGATAAACAAGATCAAAAGTGTTTACCTGCCAAATTCACACTATGAATAAGCGTAAGCGTTCGCTAAAGTCCTAATGTAAAATGCGAAATGATTATTATTATTTATCGGCGAGGGCACGAGGATCACCGGCGCAGCTGCTGCTGACAATATTCAATCCAAACTTTTTTTATTGGCAGATGTTTCTGTGCGATCTCCGCCATGCAATTTGTCCAGTGTGTACTCGAAAATTTTATTCAGTTTTACAAATAAAACTGTGGAGTCTTGTTTTTTCCTTTCGTCTAATGCGACCCCAATGCATTAACACGATTTAGTTCGATCATATTAGCATTGAATACGTTTGCCGAAATTCAAATACACCAATCCAATACTGGCAAGATGTTTAAAAAAATTATGACATTAGTCCACTTCATACATATAACATGAGCTGTTATTTGCCCAAAGCCGTGTCCTGTTTTCTTGTGCAGTTCGTAGAAAGCACACCTTCGCTTGCACTCAAATATACTGAAAACGGTGTCGACCGATAACTCCTCAGGTCGGACGGCTCAAAGGCGAGACGGTATCGAGTTGAGGATTCATTTGTCCATTGCATAAGTCTTGGCGGCGAAACAACGTGTATCGACCGAACCGGTTTACAAGAAACGTGTTAGGAGGTCCTTGCCTAAGTACATATTATACGTATAAATCACATTTTAAAATAAAAACATCACACACCCCTCCAAGTCCTAAAAATATATAGAAATACGAATTAATCGTATGTTCCAAGATAATTGTATCTGTGTATTATCAAATTTTTTTTATTGAAATGAACTGCAAATATTTAAATTCTAATGTCGTTTTGGAAAATATAATACTTAATCAAAATAGCATAAAAACGAAATAAAAAGATACGAAAATTAGACTTGTTTAGTAATATCATGGAATTATTTTTCAATTATACAAAGTAAAGCAACATATTTTGTTTGTCTGGAATTAAATCCATTTATTTTTCATCGACAGTGAGTTAACTCTTACCTTTTGTTGATTCAAAAAGATTGAGATCTGCGTCAATAAGCGCGGGCTAAGAAGCCTCTTGGAAAATTCACAGAACTAGGTTTTCCGGGGTGCGCACATACACATGTAACAACGTCGACAACAGAGCACTAGCGATTACGATATATTTCCATAAACGTCAGAATATTATTTTGGTTCGGTTATATGTAGAATGGGGAGAGAGTGGAACGCACCGTCGCAGTGCAGAGGTTCCGGTGAACTGGCGCTGGCGGCCGGCGGCGGCTGGCAGGTCCGGGCGGGAGCGGAGAATCGCGGCGACGGACGACCGTTCGACGTCGCTACTTCCTCGTCGATTCGTTGGTCCGCCACGCTCGCGCGAAATCCACTAGTAGTAGTAGTAGTAATCTCAACCGCTTCGATTAATTTATATAAGTAATTTATATATTTAAGTAAGTAGTCATCTCAACCGCTTCGATTAATTTAAAACGAAACTTTGGATTCATTTTTTTTTTCTATAAACATTATTGTATTCTGATTTTACGAACGGTTAGCCATAATCGGACAACTTGAAAATACATACCTAACTACTGTAAATTTATTGACGCCTATTGCTTTACAACGAATTTGAGTTTTGAAATCCTAAATATTAATTTGATATCATTTCAAATTACGGTTATGGTAAATAAATTAACAAAGTTTTTAAAATATAAAAATTAACTAAGTATGTTAAATATGAGACTACAAAATATAATTCAACCTCTTGCCCTATTTTTATAAACATAGCAACAGACAATTAGTAACAAATATATTCAAAAGAAAAATTATCTATATTGATCGTACCTATCTCAGCAATTGAATCAATGGAAACTATAATTACAGAATTAACTTGGCTATTAATCAAATGGTTAAAAAAACCTAATCAATGACTGTAATTATGAGCATGACATACCTACGCAGATCGCACGAAATTATTAAGATTACATTTGTTATAGTTTAAATATTGGGTTTATTATGCCTGCGAGCCATGTGCTATAATATTTTTACAACTTATGTTATATATTTATACGTTTGCTTATCTCAATTCATTTTAAATATCAAGCCGAATACCTACCGACGGTGATGTCATTCTATGTATCTAAGGATGATTTATGGAGATGATAATATTGAAACTCAAGTAATTATATTTCTTGACTTCTTTAACATTTCTACAATAGAGGGAATATGTTGAATTTTCTTACGTAACTATTATAAAATAGCTTCGGGCTTTCAGTTGATTAGTATTTCAGAAATTTCATATTAGCAGCCCGCCCATACAGTTGACTGATCAACTTAAGACACCGATGGGAGTAACATCGGAACGAACATCTATTACCTACACGGAATGCCATCAACAGAAGTAGTGAAGCACGCGACACAACTCTCAACAACCCTCTACGTTCGATGATAAATACAAATGAAGAGTGTGGAAAATTTGAAAGGAATATTTGAATAGTACCTGATTAGTTGAACGATCCGCACTTAGTCCGCGAGCGCGTCGCGTCGCGAGATTTTAATTAACACCTGTTCAAAGACGCAACACCGATGTCTACGCAATGTTTACTGTTGTACTTAATTTGTGCACAATACTTATACTTTTAAATTTCGATACGATGCAACTTCTGATTTTTGTGATTCAGCAGTTAAAGTACTAAGTACCTACCGGTTTATTTACTTTTATTGTTTACAACGTCCGTTGTTACTCGCGATGTCGTTCACGCGGGTACTAAATCAATTTCCGCACATTCTTTGATTCAAACTGTTCAAAGTACCTACTGGTATCCTTCCCCAGAAAATCGAACTATTTCCATACATATCAAATTCTACCTATAGATATTTTAAATCGGTTCAAAATTTTTTAAAACATAAAGTAAAAAATAGATTGACTGAATGTCGCATTTGTACTACATGTTAATATCGATTTCATCACCATTTATTTATTTTTAACAATGTACAAACAAACTGTTGCCTGTTATTGTACGAATTTATTTGTTTTGCATGTACAGTAATCTCGATTTCGTATTTAAAAACACGTATACTGATGTAATAAAGATGAAGAGTTTGTTATTTGCTCGAGTTCACTAATCTTTAATTATCAGTTCAATTTAAAAAACAATTTTGTTTCATTTGATACCCCATTACTAAAATATGGTTACAGACTATCTAAAACTATGCTATGAATGAATGAAACAACATCGCTATTAAAAACGTTAAAATTTACGCTAACTGACAAGTTTTCATAAAAATTCGTGGTATTTATGAAAGCCGTTACGAATAAATCATTTCCTTGCGTGATAAGATATGGGTTAAAATTTAATGAATGAAAATTTCTACGCAATGTGTTTATTAGGGTTTGGGGTGACAAGTGAATTTGCTCGCGAAGGTTAATGATAAATTCTGGGTAGGTAAATTAATTACGGTAGCAGTAAGCTGACACCCGCCCGTCGGCCCCGCCTTCCGTTCACAATAAAATTACTCGCCATGTGGCGGAGATCGAGTTACGATTATAAAATATTCATTTACTTTTTTTATAATTTATCTACGGATCTAGCCCTATTTTATTCTGTACATAAAAGATATTTTCTAATGTAATTGTTATAGATTCGTATCTGTAGACAATGTGGAAAAAATCTACATAAACTTGATAATTATAAATTAACATATTAACAAATAATAAAACGTACCATAAGATTTAAATATTTCTTTTTCGTGACATAATATTATTTGCTTCAAAAGGTAACCCTACTTGCCACTAGATGGCGATCAAAATCGTATTCCAAATGTCTATATGGATACATACCCTACATACGTATGACAATAATTAGATGAAATAAATTTAAATAAAGGTGTGTTCAAAAATCAAGATTTTGTACTTATTAAAGCATCGACACTTTAACTGGCTTTTAATCGCAACAGAATTACTCACTTGGTAAGCTCAATAAATTCGCCTTCACCATTTTTAAGCCAATAAATTATATTTTATTCAAAAATTACAATTACCATGGTAGGGTAAAGTTAATGATAATTTAGTACATCATAAAAAATTTACTTGACTCTTGAGCTCTTGACAGTTGTGACAAATGGAAAGGAAGTAGGTAATATTTAGGATGACAACATTGAAAAATATGACTGTCGCCTTCGCCATTACATATCTTTTTAGCACAATTGGTTTTCGTGAAAGAAATTGCTTGCGTCAAATTAGTAGCGCGAGATTTGTTTCGTTTACTACTTGTAGCCTGAAATCTAAAAAGCTAGTTTATGTTTTTATATGTTAAAAGGTAAGTAAAGCTTTGTGTAAACAAATACTTTTGATTATTGGTAATTACAGTTTATATGATGAATGCTTTGTTTTTGCAATTCCTTTTATTTTTAAATTATTCAAATTTGTTAACTTAAAGCTAAGACTATTTCGAGATATGGCTCCTCCAAGACGGATACTGCGACAACAACTGGAGATATTAATGGATTTTCTGGAAGACAATAAAGATATGGCAAAAGGTTTGCCACCGGGCGCACCGGTAACTCACCAGGTGACTAGACAGAAATGGGCCGCTTTAGCGAAGCAGCTGAACGCGGTCCAGGATGGGGCTTTAAAAACACCCGATGGTTGGAAAAAGGTATAAATTACATCACTTAATATATGTCTCATATTGGTTAAAAAATGTTCAAGCTTATGATTTCTCGTTGACCTAAAGATATGTAAATTATTTTAGTATTGGTTTGAATGGCGCCATAAATGTAGAAGAAAAGCAGCAGATGCAAGGAGGTTTCAGTCCGCGCCAAGCGGAGTACCAAACAGATTTGTGCCGCTTAATGATTTGGAGGTTCGAGTTTTGGAACTCAGTGGCAAGGGCTCAGTGACCGCTACAGTGACTTTGACTAATAAATATGAGAATGCTGATGAATCAGATTCGGAACAAAATCAAGACGTTTCCCAAGAAATAATTAATCCAGTTCATATAAAAACACGGCATTCAATAACCAGTTGCAAATTGACAACAGGTACTCATAATATCTATATTTTATTTTCACATATCTTGACTATACTGCTTCCGTTTACTGCGATATACTTGCTTAAGTTGCTATTATACATTGTTCAAATTAATAATTCACAGGCCTTAATGAAATACAATTTTTATAATCAACTGTATTATTGAAACAGCAGTATTATTAAACAGTTATGTCGTTACAGAGGATGGCTCCGGAAATGGCACATCTCCACCGAGATGGGCATTAGATTTAGAAGAGAGAAGGATAGCGGCCGAGGAGAGAGTGGCCGATGCACTAGAATCTATGGCAGCCATCATGAGAACTCAGGAGGAAAGGAGGAGTGTCCTCGAGGACAGGATAGCTGATGCTGTCACTGCTATAGCGGGCACAGTACAGGATCTCAACAGTGGCATTCAGGAGGCCATGCAGCATTTTCAACAAGCACAGTCTGTACATTCAAATGGGCCAGATATTAAGAATGATATATTTCTATAATCTACAGGATCTATTATGTTATTTTACAATGAGTTGTCTGTGTTTGTATAATGTAGAATATAAGTTTTATCTTCTGTATTATATATAGTAAGTATTTATCAGTAAGTGATATCTCTCATTAATTGCATCATCAAATATTCATATCAGTATTATTTATTCTGAGAACCTCTTGTTATAAAATACTGAGAATACCTAAAGGGGTAAGTGAAGACTGCCGTGAATGAAAATAGTTATTTAAATGTTGAATACTGTCACAGAGGGAATGTACAGGTTATAATTGATTACAATGTTGTACTCACCTGAAGGATGTGATGAGAAATTACAAAATAACATCATGATTGTATGTGGGATAAGTTTTTATCGTAATCCACATTTCCTAGTCAGTGTTAACTCATGCAATGCATAATTTAATCATGCCATACTGTTATAAATACATAGCATAGTGACCTTTGTATTTACTTAATGTAATTTTTATTTAAAGATATATACATATCTGCGTATTTTAAGATTTACACTTATTTTTTAATACTTTTTACTATGATTTTGAGCAAATTATGTAAAGTACCTAATTGTTTAATTGAAGTATGGGTGTATTGCCATAATATACATAACTTCCTTATATAATATGCGGTAATAAAAAAAGTTATATTTGAATAAGCTTAATATAATTTATTTTGAATTCACTGGCATTTTATTTATAAATTAATATGACTAGTATTATCCATATGCCTTCTGAAATAAAAAAACAATAATCGATAATTATCTATTTAGCTCTCGTAGCTCTGATATGTTGGCAGATAGCGAGCCATTAGTGACCGCTAATGGCTAGTTTCCATGAAAGTTTCCGTGTTTTGGAGGAAACGTCCAGTATGCTGTCCTGGCTATTACCGTTATGTCGTTTTTTTCCCACCCTTTTTTTGGTCCACCGTGGAACCGGGTCTCCTCTCATAGTGAAGGATTTAGGCCATAGTCTACCACGCTGGCCAAGTGCGGATTGGTACCATTATGTACTAGTTGTTAAACCCGATCGAAAGACTTCACGCTGATTTAAAAACATTGACGTTTTGCCCACTGCCAACCGGGACTTTAGTATGTGAGAGAAGCACGCTCCAAACCTCTCTCAAATGCCCGAGTAACGTATAGAAGGGAGACTTAAAAGGAACGTAGGTGTTACATATTATTTTTAGATGATTTCATTTACTACCACAAGCGACACCTAGATGATTACCGATAATTTTTTTTACAGCTAACCGTCATTAAAAGTAAGATATAATACATGTATGATGCGTTATAGGCATGGAGGCGCTCGAGACGAGCATCAACTACTGGGAGGACGCGCTGGCGGCGTTCTCGATGGGCGCGCGCGGCGGCGGCGCCGGCACGCTAGCGCTCACGTCGCCCGACGAGGCCGAGTTCTGCCGCGAGATACAGGACCTGCTGCAGAACGCCTACCTGCTGCAGGTGCACATATATCGGCTTTACTTTCATGTGTTTACGTTTCCGAGATCTCAGTCGTCGTTAAACTTGGAGATACTTGGAACATCGTTATGTCGCTTGAATTTATGCAAATGTGATTATTAATCGCGAACAGGACACCGACCACAATAACACATTTTTTGAGTGAAAAATAACGAAATAATCACTACATAGTATAAAACAAAGTCGCTTTCTATGTCCCTATGGTCCCTATGTATGCTTAAATCTTTAAAACTTCTCAACGGATTTTGATGCGGTTTTTTTAATAGATAGAGTGATTGAAGAGGAAGGTATATATGTACAATAACATTTGTATAATAATATATGCGCGGGACGAAGTCGCGGGCGAAAGCTAGTAACGAATA
>DWDX01003547.1:0-12962 GCA_018245675.1 Agara michaeli | reverse complement strand
GCGCCTTCTGCATCATGTTGATCTTGTCGCCGAGGCTCAGCGCCATGCCCTGCGCGATCGCGAGCGTCAAACAAACACAGAACGGCGTACGTTACGACGCAAGCACGTGAAGATAAATGATCTATACGTAAAGACCAAAACGTTCTCATAATCGCACACAGCATACACTCTGTCTAGTTTGTGATCAGACGGTTGTCTGTGCGTGCGGTTGGAAATGACACGTATAGTGTACGGTGTGTACGTGCAGCGTTATGTACGTGTGCGTCGGACTCGACATTGAATCAGACCCGTTGACAGATAAGTGATCGTAATCGTGACAGATAGATCATCGTCTACAAGTGTGCCAATACCGACGAAGTTAATGAAGTTCCTACAGTGACTATGTAGTGCGCTACAATGCAACAGAAGCAACCAATGTACTTACACCCTAGCCGACGGCTACTGATCCGTGGTATCTCACACATGCCTTTACATAACCTTTAATATAATACTTTTTCTTTGCTTGATATAATGCCTGATACCCGAATAGACCGAGAATGTCTAAGCGGTCGGCGCCGTACCTGCGTCTTGGCGCGGATGCGCACGTGGCCCACGACGGGCGCGGGGGGTGCGGGGTGGCCGGGGTGCGCGGCGGCGCGGCCCAGAGGCGTCTCGATGCTAAGGTTGGCGAGCGCGTCCTCGCCGAAGATGGAACGCGCGTACAGGTTGGCCGCCATGAAGCCGCACTGCCCCGACAGCGCCTGCGCACGCACACGCGCCGCTACATTACACTGCACCGTGTCTCCGTGTCGACGGCTTCGGTGACGTTTACCGACCATCGACATGTATACAAAAGCATCCACCTTGGTCATTATCAGTACACGGACAACTGAGTTCGGGAGCAACGCAGTGAGCTCCCTATTATCTCAAAGATACAGTAACACGAGGGTTATTCTTGATTACGTCATTATTTCCACTCCTACACTTCCGTGTATGGTTAGCAATTTTAAAATGATAGAACAGTATTAGTCAACGTAAAAAAAAATGTTCAGATGCATACCTTATCGGGGGTGAGACACTTCATATTCGTGGAAGCCAATAAATGCTGGAGGTATTCTTTTAAGTCGGTGATATTTGTATTCACGGACACCTGCGAAAAATTGCAACATTATAAGTACAGACATTCACATATCGTAAAGTATATAAATAATTTATCACGTGCAGACATGGTCGTCTGTATAATGTCATATTATCGTATATTTGGAAATCGACCCGATCGGAATCAACGTCTAGGTTAAGAGAAAGGAAGAGGCGAGGAAGGTGGAGAGGAGTAGAGGGCGGACGACATTGCGAGGCAAGGGTTGCGAATCGCGAAGCGCAGGGGATGCCGGGGAAGTGGAGCGAGACAGAGAGAGCTACCTTGTTCTCCCACTCGAACTCGGCCCACATCTGGCGGAAGTCGGCGTCGGAGCAGAGCGCGGGCTGGATGTAGTCCACGATGTCGATGTGCACGTCGTTGAGCACCACCACGCCGCGGTCCGCGCCCGCGCCCGACACCTCGTACACTGACACAACATTACCATTACATTCGAGCACCGACCGGCCACAGTTAGTAGAACTGAACTGAACTGAATTATGATATTTACAAACGTAATAGAATTATCGTTGTCTTACTGGTTCTTTCACTATTTACTACGCTTGTAACGATCTGTTGTCGCGACTGAGGCACGACCGGCAGAGAAGTAAGCTAGGTTTTAAATCCGTCGGAAAGTAGCATGATCGATGTGACCGGTGACCGAGTATATAAGCAAGAAGAACAGGGCGCGGTACCGATGTTGCCGAAGATGATGCCGTTCTCGGTGGAGGCGACCTTGACGTGCGCGCGGATGGTGGCGTAGTCGCGCGGCGCCAGCACCACGCCGGCCGGCCGCTCCACCAGGCGCAGCTCGCCCAGCGTGGCCAGCTCCACGGTGCAGTTCTGCAGCGTGTCGTCCGTCTGGTTCACCACCAGCACGTCCAGCACGATGTCGTACTGGTTCACGGCCACGATGGCTTCGGCGTACACCGGGTCCGAGAAGCCCGTCAGCTGCGTCACCTTCGACAGCTTGCCGCGCTCCTCGGACGACGACGTGCTGCGCCCTGAACATGCAAGCGACGTCAAACCTAATTATACTAACGACATAATTACAAAATAAAAAAGAGGGCACATCAATACACAGTATCATAAAAACAACTTCGTATATATGTATGTCTGTCGGCCGTCTTGTTACCATAACGCGCACACTAAGTAGCCTAATTTAAAATCTGATAGAGTGTGGAATTATCGTGTCAGCGCCAGAGTCTCTAAAAAGGTACGTCTGTAGTCACAGAGCGCCGACTGCGAAATATGCTTTTACAGACTCGATGTGCTTTTTTGCATTCGTGCGTTAAATTTTTCCACAAATTACAACGATCTAAGAATTCATACGAAAACTGTACCCTGCAGCGCCTTGGAGAGCGACAGCTCGAAAACGTCGTGGTGCGCGGCGGCGGCGGGCCCGGCCAGCGCGCTGAACACGATGCCGGTCTCGATGGCCACCGCGCGCGCCGCCTTCTTCGGCTCGCGCTCCTGCTGCGCACAAGCACACCGCCTTACGTCACGCCGCCACACGCCTGCGTCTCTTCTTCGATAAGAACGCGTCTGCGTGCTTTATGATATTTATAACGTTCGTAACTGAACTTGAACGTGACATTTAACTACCTCGGCGTTGGATGATTGTTTTGTTTAATTGTGTTATAAACGGCATGACGCGATTTATCCGATCATTGAATTCGTGTAATGAAGGTAGCCTACATTAAGTACGTAAAAATAAATGTTTATTGGCTACAGTGACGTTATATCGTGTGTTACCGAATGAGTGAGCGACGGCAATGGCGAAGTTTTTGTAAATGGAAAATCTAAAAGAGAACGTAAAGAAGAAAAGTGCAATGGTAAAAGAGAAGGAGAATGAAGAATGAGTACAAATAAGAAAACTGGGAGGAAAAAACGGAATGACGAAAGGGAGAATAGAAAGAGTGAGAGAGAAAGTACGTCGTACATCGACGTCGGGCAACAGCGAGGCGAGCGCGCGGTCGGGCAGCGCCAGCAGGCCGGCCAGCGCGCTCCGCGAGCGCTCCAGCAGCGCCTCCCGCACCACGGCCGGCCGAGACGCCGCCGCGCGCAGGCACGTGGCGCCGTGCTCCGCGTCGTCCGCCGTCAGCCCGGCTCCGCGCGCGCCGCCCGCCCCGCTCACGCCTGCCGCGACATGCGCACGCACTCGTTCAATTCACGGACGAATCGTTTTCAATTATACCACAGTCAATTCATAACGTTATAAACTTTCGATTTTACCCAAGGTAAAACGAAACAAATAGCTAGTTGGATAGATTACCGGCGTTTTGTTTATGGTAGGCCAGCAGCGCGGCCGCCAGCTGCAGAGCGCGGTTGGAGTCAGCCGGCGCGGGCAGGCGCAGCGCCAGCTTGGCCAGCGCGGAGCAGGCGCACGCGGCCGTGAAGCTGTCGCCCTCGCGCAGCGCGTGGCTCAGGCCGCTGCCCGCCGAGGACGACGCGCTCGTGTCGCTGCAAACGAGATATTACATATTCAATTGTATACATTAAAAAATACACTTTTTTTTCTCAAATAGATATATAAAAGCGATCGGTATATGTGTGCAAGTGGTGTAATGCCTATGGGAGCGTAGTAGGGTAGGCGGGCACGTACGCCGGTAGGTTGAAGGCGGACTGCGTGGCGTAGGCGCCGTCGCTGGTGACGAGCTTCCGCGCCGGCGCCGCTCGAGTCTCCTCCGCCGGCTCCGTCGCGCCCGCCTGTATTGCGTGCCACTCGTTAGCTACACGGTTTGGCAAATTTAACTAACCAATTGGACCTTTAAAATGCATCTCGATAAATCACTTATAATACGTATACTCATAATCGAACTAATTATATTTTATAATAAATCGACTGTACATGTACCTGTTCGGGCCGTTCGGGCTGCGCGGTCTGGGCGGAGTGCGCGGGCGCGGCGGCCGCCAGCACGCGCAGGGCGGCGCGCGCGCGCGGCTCGCTGTCCGCGAACTCTGCCACCAGCCACAGCGCCGAGCGCGCGATCTTGCCCACCTTGATCGCGCTCACCGCCTCCAGCACTTTCTGTTATCGACGTCCTTCATTAATGTCACTTTTATCTTGACCCATATTAGCGTTTCAAACTAAACAACCCGTAAAATTCATTCTCGAACGTTGTACGATCGTTCGCTGAAAGAATATCCGACCTCATAAATAAGGAAAAATGTTGCTGCAAATATTTTTATATTTACAAATATTATTCCAGCGAATTATTTAAATAGAAACAAAAAGCAAAGCGAAAATATTAAATAAAAGTGACGTATGACGGTTTAAGCGATCGAGGAGCGAGAGTGCCGACCTCGTAGATCTTGTCGCGCAGGTCGGGGAAGCTGTGCAGCGCGTTGCGCAGAAACACCATGACGTCGTGCGCGGCCGGCTCGCTGCCGTCGCCCAGCATCTCCAGCAGCGCGGGCGCCACGCTGCCCGCCACCTCGGGGAACTGCGCGCACAGTAGCTCCTTCACTCTCCCGACCACAGGATTACGTGTCTCCGTAACGTATCGACATGGTAAAGGGCAGATGTAATTGATATAGCAGATTTCAACAAAAACAATTCACAACTACTTAATATGATGACTTCTAAATATGGTAATTTCTAAACAACAAAATAACGAAAAATGAAGTGATCATGAACTGTTAACACAGATGAATTGCTTTGTATGTCTCGGTTGGGAGACCGACCGAAATTTTTTATTTAGCACCTGTGTGGCGAAAATGTAACGAAACACTGATAATAATGTGTGCATATGGAATGTATTTAGCGTCGTTACAATTTGTTTTTAATATCAATAACCATTGACAATTTGCTACCATTATGGAGGACAAAATCTTCAGTCGGAGATTATTCTCAATGGACACTCGATAGAACGTCTCATACCGTCTAAAGTAGTTACGGTAAGCCACCGGGGTGCTGAAGATGCGATAAGGCGCAATATGACTGGTGCGAGTAGTACGGGGGCGAGCGGGGCGCACCTTGACGGCGGCCCGGTGCAGAGCGCGCACGAGCAGCTGGCGGTAGCGCGCGGCGTCGTCGTGGTCGGCGCTGTGCGCGCGCGCCGCCTCCTTGCGCAGCACGCCCACCAGCTCCTCCGCGTGCCGCGAGCTCACCAGCTCCAGCGCTGCCGACACACCCACATCCTTAATTACCTACTTTTACTTATGTTTCTTCACATTTCTTTAATACACGAAACAATTTTTCCGGTGAAGATAATGAAACGATACACTTTTATATTACCTGTAATTAATAAAGCGGGCGGTCACAACACGAAACATACCCAGCTGAAGTGTATGTCTGCGCACGTCCAAGTCGCTGGAAGCTAAAACCCTCAGAACGTCCATGGCCAGGTCCGGCAGGGCCCTGGCCGCAGCCTCCCCGCCTTCCGCCCGGAGAGCGCCGAGACGGCCCACCACGATTAGCTTTACATTATTGTCGCTCTCTTTCACGATCAAGTCGATGTAGCACGCCGCAGCCGCCTGTCGATTGTTCATATTTAAAATATTGTACCAAAAAAATTTTATTTGTATCTTTACTCAATTAGAATTAGTTACACCATCAAAATGGTTATTATTCAATAAAGAAAAATGTAATGGTGCATACTGAATAACTACAATCGAACGAGTCATACTGAAGATGATATTATATGAAGCGACCTTGATGGCGGCGGGCGCGTTCGACAGCGTGACGAGCGTGCCGGCCGCCTCGTAGCGCACGGCGGCGCTGGGCGCGTTCAGCAACCCGTACACCGTCCGGATGAAGCGGGAGCGCTCCGACGGGTTCGCGTGGCACACCTGCACGACCACATAATATTAGCTGCAGCCACACACGTGCCCTTCTGATTAGAAGCTGATCAATATACCCACGCTCGTACGCATACTGTAAAACGCTGCCCTTAATTCTGTAAAATGACATCGAAGAGGAACGAATACAAAGGTGGGTATGCATTTACGATCACTTCAAAAGTTTGTAAATTGAAACGAATGGCAATAAATACAAATATAATCTGTTAACGGTGTGCGATGTCGTAGATTATGCGGTTCATCATAATCTACCATAGGATATATTCAAAGTTGTATTGAGTACCTTGTAAATGAGTTCAACGATGACCAACTGCAATATATCCCCGAAGCCGTGCACGCTGTCCAGTCTCGCGGCGAGGTAGGACAGCGCCCGTTCTTGGTCGGCGTGGAGCAACATGAGGAACGCGTTACGCTTGCACGACATGTCCTGCTCGCCCTCCAAGTACGTGGCGATCAGTTCGGGCGCGTCGGGAATCAAGAACGCGAAGTTACTGAGAAGAAATGGCAATTTAATGGCTTTCAATATATATACTTCTCAAATTTAAGTACATATTTCTGATCAATATAAACAATCACCAACGGCTATTTGTCTTCATTAACTTACAAGATATTACAAGTCACAAGTTACATGTCACAAAACACATAACCCTTGAACCTGCGATTCAATTATATTGTATGTATTATAAATCAGGATAATATTATAATTTTATAATATTTTATGGGTGTAAATGATTTGTCGCTTAAAATAAATAGTACCGGTATATAGTGAAGATGGCAAGCACTGCATTCCGGCGCACGTAGGAGTGACGGTGGTCGAGGCAGACACGGATTGAGGGCATCAGTGGCTCCAGAAGCTCAGGCTCCTTCAGCTTACAAAGAAAACGCAGAGTCGAGCCACGGATGAACTCGTTTGGATGTTGCAAATCCTAGACATAATAACAAACAAATTATTAAGGATTTCATAAAAAAAAACCACCTTCTTCATTGATTTACATCTAGACCAGGCTTCACCATATATAAAAAAAAAGTAAATGAATGCACCACGTACTTTCCTATAAGCATCACACACAAGGATCATCTCCTGCATCAGTTTGCCATCGGCTGTTGTCTTCGGCACTATCTCCCAGAAAATAAGCAGCAGCTTCTTAATGGTGTGGTCCTGCAGTGGCAGCACAAACCTGATAATGATCATCAGGAGACCAGGTATCTTATCACCAGAGAGGATTATGCCAATTACTTTCTTCAGAGCCTCTATCTTCTTTTTTGTGTCACCTTTCTCTGTTAAACGTGTTATGACATTTTCAATTTTAAATACAATTATTAAAAATGATATGGTGCAAATAGAGCAGCAAAATTTATGGTATTTTACTATGAACCAGAAGAACTTCAACCGATGAGAAGTTATACCTTATTATTTGAATTACACATATATGAAACATAATCTAAAGAGAACAAAAACGATCATCTCCATTAGCTTATGACATTTGTCTACAATCAGATATGATACAGTAAACACTCATGAATATGTTACTTGTAAAAAAAGTTGTGGTCAGATTTCTCACCGAGGTCCAATTTGAGCTGCATTTCATTGTGGGGCTCTGTGTCTGTTGGAAAGTTGATAAGAGTATAGCATGGCTGTTCTACACTCGACATTTTGCTGAAACAGACAAAATATAAATAAAGCAATATCTCAGGACAACTTCACACGTTATCATCTCATTCTACACTGGACAGCTTGTGCATTGGTAGCTAGACAGCTAAATACAGATTTTAAAGTTTCTGAATAAACAATTTTATACCCAGACTCAGAACAAAAAATCATGCTCATCACATAAATATTTGTCCTTGGTGGGAATCGAACTCATAGCCACCGGCTCAGGGGGCACTGTTCACCATTGCAACAGGACAGTCCATACATACGTCCAAAAAATACTTCGAATAAGAATGACACACACATGGTAACCAAACCCAAATAATAAATTACGTTGTAACACCATACACACTTTGTTAACATTAGCATTAATGCAACCCTACATACATTTTATTTCTATTGTTTATAACAGACAGTATTTGTTGTAAAAAAAATGTGTATTTCGATAAATACAACCGTCCGGCTAGTTGCTACTTACGCCGCAAAATAGAAGGGCTTTTATTTTCTCTATTGAAACAGTTTTAATTCCACCAAAAGAATATGAACGGAAGTGGATTAATGGAATTTTTGCTTGATTTCAACAAAATTAAACAATATTTATAGTTCGATACGTGTCCACATACACATCATATTTGACATTTTGACATTCTAAAGCTGAGCTGCCATAGTTGAATTAAATAATTGCCATATTTTATTTCAATCTTACATTATGAAAAAAAATAATTAATATTTAAAGATATCTAAAGCTTCTCGAATCTATAAACATATTATAGATTTGTTGAAACTAAACAATGTTTCTAAGATAAGGTCATTATTGCTTTTAAAATGAAATTGTACACAATGCAGAGTAAAATAATAGAGTACTTTTTGTATATAGAGTATCATAGATAATATCTATACTACTAAAATCTGTCACTGTCGTGTCTAAGTGTCATTTAGTTACTTTGTTAAGTTTGTTATGGTAAAACTATAGTTAATTATCAACAGTTAGTAGTGTTAGTGTAGCTAATTTTATTAGTTTATGGAAACCGGCATGACCATATATAGTCACAAAGAGAATGGCTATGAAAAAATGTTAGTGTATGGCAATGAAATAATTTTGTAGAGAAAATCAATAAAATAAACTACTGCGCGTCTATCTTCAAGGTAGTCTTATCCGGCGAGCGCCATTATCGCTATGTGTTGATTTAAGAACATTATATACGTTTGATTGTTAAATTCGCGCTAGATCAAAATGGATGTGTTGATAAGCTTATTTTACGTGCTGTTCTCGATATGCATAATTTACCCGCCTACGGAGTTCGTGTCCGCGGGGTTCACGATCCCGCAAATTTTCGACGGATATCTCGGCTCGGAAAACACCAACTTCATCGCGTATCATATGAAGAGGGTGACGATAACTGCTTTCATCCACTCGTCGCTGCCACTCGGTTATATATTCATACTGTGGTGCGGCGGCGAAAACGGGCCGTGGATGTTAGCGTCCGCGGCGTTCACGGCACTCTTTCCTACGCTGATGTGCTTCAAAATCGTATCTTGGTGGGACCGCGACAAGAGCAACCACCCCGTGGTTAAGGCGCTGCTGCCGTACGTCACCGAGGGCTCCGATTGGCGCGTAGTTGCCAGCGACTTCAATTTCGAATACCGAGGGTAAGATTTTATTTATGCCTACAGCTTACAATACCTACTGTTCTTTGTATCGTCATGTGACAATAAGTGCTTTTGTAACATACTAGAACACACAAGTATATCAAAACAGAAATTTGTAGAATGAGTATTTAGATTTATTCTGGTATTTAAAATATATGATAGTGGTTGGATGAGAACAGCGGAGTACTGAATTTTGAGGTACATCGTAAGAGATGTCTACAGCAGCAATCAGTAAAATATATAGTGGTGTGTTTGTGGTTGTATTCTAAGACATTGTGTCTATATATATAACTTTTAAAAAGCTTTTTTGTATTAATAGGTACTTTTATGTGAAATTTAATTGTTCGTAGCTTGTGTTACATGCTACAATATACTTGTGCTAATTTGTGCACTTTGGATAAAGTTGCTTTTACAGGTATACATTTCTAGCTACCATTCGTTTTGCTATAGACGTGTGAAGTAATTCTCTGCAGGATGAATTTCAGTCAGAATTACACGCAACCGATTGTGAACTCGATGTGAATGAGCCTATATACCTGTAAATAAATCAAGTTAGAATTCCTCACCGCATAACATTAGCAAAATAAAAGCATAAAGTATATCCCCTTCTTTGTAACGCAATTGTTTCATATACTATTGCTTTTTATTTTATTATAGCATTGTAAAAATTTGTAGCAACAATAGATCACTTACCAGATTGAGATTATAATCTATACTTATATTATAAAGAGGTATTTGCTTGTTTGTTTGTAAGGGGTAATTCTTAAACTACCCAACCGATTGCAAAATTTCTCCTGCTAATAGATAGTTTTTTTCATAATTACCGTACGGTATTTTCTATTCTGAAAAAAGAAATACTGATGAAATATGAATCTCAGTGTGTACAACACATACTGATTGATCAGAGGAAGGTTCATCTATATTTCATGGTAACTAATAATAGCATTCCACGCAGGTTACACTGCATGGTCCCTTTAGTTATATGTAAATTTAATAGTGTAATAGTTAATTGTATCACATATTTGATGAAGATCTTTTTGAAGTAACATTACCTTAATTTATCTATAGCAAAAGATAAAGCAGTAATATTGAGACTACACCGACAGGTCTTACCGTGACGCTGGATACCCGGGGTATGCTACAGTAATCAATGTATATCTATCATATGCTGCCTCTGTTTATTCTTATTTTTCTTTTTTCTTCTGTGTGTGATTATGATGAACGTTACTTTCTCAATAATCACATTGCGTTTATACTTATTAAATACATACATTCAATACAAAAATGATCTCATCGAAGAGATTTTAGGCCATAAGACCATAATGTAGTGTAATTTGCAGCAATCAATGATCACAACGTGAAGCCCGAAGATATTACTTAACTCATAATAGTATTCGTCAAATACATCATTGACCAAGGACTTAGATTTCAAACCAATTGTAAAAAAATCTATACTTGGAGTAGTCATGTTCATTAGCTTTTATCTTAATTAGATTGCCAATAAATAAACAATACATTTTATGCCCGGAGAATTGTCATAGATAAAAAATAAAATAATAACAGTTACAAACTCGCTTCATTCTATGCGATACGCATGTTTACTGTTATCGTTCAAACAATTTCCCAAATGCATATGAAAATAAAAAGTAAAAACATTTGACCATTCATTTTATTTGCTTGTTGTTTAATGATATTACAACTTTGTGTGAAAGTGTAACTTGATGTTTGCATGCTGTGGCTATTTTTAGACCATATTTTGACCATATAGTCCACATTATATAATATGTCCACTAGATATAAGAAAGCATCATTATATATTGAATTTCACAATGCAATGCTTTACTGTATGTTGTTGATGCTTTTAGTTTTCTAGAACTTTATAGGTGATGGTGACTAAATAATTTAATTTATTTGTAGTGAATGACATGAAATCAGCACAAAATATGTTTAGAATGTTCATGGAATTAGTTTTCTGAACAATTTGTTAGTTGTGAAAAAAAATCGCATCAAAAAGTTAGTTTCTTATTTTGTTGTAGGCACAAGCTACACAAAGAGCTGTAGTCACAAAAATTTTCTTATACGTAAATTGCAATTTGAGATGTTAACTATTTTATGAACTGATTGTATGTATCACGTGTAAATAAACACAGAGTGGACAAGGTGGTGATAACTTTGACTGCGACCAGCAAGTTCATAGCCACCCAGACGTGGCTTATCAAGGTGGGACAGTACAGTCTGCACCTGGCCAAGCAGAACGAGTGTGCCCTGGTCGCGACAGCCGTAAGTGTAACGAGATATTTTACTAGCAACATGACACTAACTGGACTTATATTCTATCTCATTACCAATTTATACTAACAGATTAATATAGAAATTGTCTTATTAAAAACTGATGTTTTCATATGTGGTTATTATCGGATTATACCCATACTAAAAGTTTTTCTAAATGTCTATTTTCCCTTTTGGAAGCCAACTATGTTTTCAAACACTAAAGATGTACTGAGATGATAAGGTGAGACTCAATTGTATGGATTACTAAAGACTGCTTAAAATTTTTAGCCTGCACTAACTTTCGTTGCTTCTATTAAATAAATAAATTGAAAAGCAATGTTATATAAAACCACATTCCTGCAGTAATTTAAATGTAAGCAGTTAGATATTTCTTTAAATTAAATCAGTCCATTGAATGCAAATTATTGGCACGCATAATGTGAGTTCAATTCCAATTGTTTTATTCATTATAAGGTCTATTCTTACATACACTTAATGAACGTCATACATTTTTACTGTTATCATTCATTAGCTTTGAGTTACATTAGGCCTGAAGCCGGCAACAATACATTCTCAACAATCATAATAAAAATCGCATGTTACAATATTCCAATGCTTCTGGTCCAATAATGAGTACACAGCTTATGATGCCTATTTGTAACAGCCCAGTCGCATCTGCTCACATATTCAACTTTGTGACTCCCTGGAATATAGAAGCAGCCTTTTAAAAGATATTTCATTATGAATAATAATTTGGCATATATATGTTTTTAAATATCTATAGACGGGCTACCATCTATGTCTATACATTACAACGCTCTCCCATCCAGACGGACCATCACAGTTTCTCTCAGTCGGGGGAGGAGGAGGTGCAGTACGTGAACATCGAGGTGATCCCCAACCGCGAGGACGTCAGGGCATTCTCCTTCCGCATCTCCGCGTCCGCCCTGCGCGACCTGCAACCCAGCCTGCAGCGCCCGGTGCGCGTGCCGGACCACATCTCACTGCTGCCGACGTTAGTGGAGAGATTCGTCAAGGTGTTCAAGCAGCACGTCGATCAGAACCCCATTTATTACTCCGAGCAGGTAGCGTATAGCTCTGGTTCTACACAGTCAATCGTACAACAACTTTGTTGTACAAAGGATCGGTGCCGAATGTAATTTTTGAAAGTGATGCTATTCATAAAATTACACTACTGAAGTAATGCAAGGAAAACAAATAATGTTGCCATTTTCTTACATTTGTATCGTAGACTACTTCGAGCTACATAAATATTTAGCCTAAACTATAGATAGTCCACCTATTTTCATCCAAAGAATTTATTGTGGTAATTTGTGTAGGTACCTAATATATAGTAGACTACGATATTAATACAAGTAAAAATATAGTATATCAATAATCCTATCCTACTAATATTATAAATGCGAAAGTTTGTGAGTATGTTTGTTACTCTTTCACGAAAAAACTACTGGA
>DWDX01003546.1:0-12964 GCA_018245675.1 Agara michaeli | reverse complement strand
CCCGGGATTTGAATCCAGGACCTCCCGATCGGCAGTCGCGCTAGCAACTGCCCGACCAACGAGGCAGACATATACATACACATGCTTATCTTGGATGTAAAGAAAGTAATAATTTTTCCCATTCTGATAATTGATAGGTACATAACTCACTGCATGAATTATATATTAAAGATGGTTTTAAGAAACATCCATTGACCAGACTATAAAACTTCGATACGTGTCTAGTTTATAACACTGTGTTTTAAATAATTCGTTATTGAATGTTTGTTTATGGTTACATGCTTCTATTTACCTACTATGTAAAATTCTTCGATTTCAACAGTCAAAGTACTAAATCATCAGGCTACAGCCATAGCCGAACCTTACATAGACTTATACTAAGTTCTGTATTCAGCTTTTTCAGAATGATAGGAGATATAAAGGCTCCTAGTTCATTACTAAATTAAGTTAACATACAAAACGCGAATATACGTGTCATTACAGGAGATTAGGTACAATAAAAATTAAGTTGTATTTTATACATTCTTTACTTTAAAATATTGTTTTTTATTACCTATATTATTTTTAAGTGAATAATAAATAAAATTACTAAGACTAATATATTTTTTTTAAGTTATTAGATGCATTTACTGAAGATGCGACATTTAATAATGTTCATTTGATTTTCTTAATTTAACCGATTAAAATATTATTTTCCAAGTTGCAAATAAACATAGAATTTGTACTTTACTCAGGTGTATACATACAAACAATCCTGTTTGCAGTATCATGTAATTGTCATATTTCATTGTGCATTGTATATTATTTTTGTTTGTTATTCTATTATGATAATATAGATAGTGACCTAAATAATAATTGTATTGTATTATTTGTATTATTACTTATTATTTGTATTATTTGTATTACGGAGGACGGAGGAGTCAAGAGTCTCCGCAACCGGCGTGTATACATGAACAGAGTGATGAATGTAGACGAAGCGCGTCAGATTTGCAAGGACAGAGATATTTGGCACTCGATACTTTCTGCCTACCCCATTAGGGCCCTGGCGTGATGTTATGTATGTATGTATTATTTATATTATACCAATATATTCCTCTCGTTCCACCTATAGGTATATTTTTATATACTTACATGACAAAAGTATATAATATATAATCGCAAAGATGGAACACTTTTGTATTCTCTTCTAATTTATATAGGTACTTAGGCGTGACAGTTTTTCTTTTATTGGACGGAATTCATTTTATCTCAAAGTCACGTGGACTGCACTGCTCGTTTGTTATTAACCAAAATAATAAATAAAAAACGTAAATCTCACCGCATTTGAAGCACATCTTGTGCCATTTGAGACCACCGGCGACACGCTCTTCCGCCGCGTATACGGACTTGCCGCATTTTGGGCACTTCGGGTTATCTGCAGGTTTGAAAGGCATTGTGCTCGCTTAACTTATCCTGCAAAAAAAAACAATGTTAACAATGAGCATTAACATTTACATAATTTGAGAACCGCTGGAAGTCTGCACGTCTAGAGCGTCTAGCCCAAACTTCTCACTACTTTCTCTCCTTATTATATCGCTACGAAATTAACCAACAATTTCATAGAGTCAAATTGAGTTCAAGTGATTTAAAAATCGGTCAACATTCAAAATAAAAATATTCGAAGAATTTGATGGTTGGATATTGTTTTGCATGTCATTTTTACGTAATAGGCACAGTCGCACACCATATGTTTTATTAAAATATTATCAATAGTAATAAATGCTTTGTTTGTTGGCCGAAATCCAAATCATCTACACTACATCCATTGCATCCAAACTGACACTTTATTGCCCCACAACCTTATGTACCGAACGATATGTTAGCAATGCAGGTACTCCTCGAATGGTACCAGTGATTCGCGTAAAGAACATTTGGAACATAGGGAGGGCGGTGTGGGTGTCGCTCCGGCGCTCCTAATTTGGGCCGTTCAGGTAAAGTTACGCCACTGGAACGGCACTGCATCGCTATTTATAGACGTATTAGGAAGAATCCAAGAAATCACTCGCGATTTCGGTATGTTATCTTTCATGATTCGATATCACTTTCACTAGAGCACGGACCTGTTCGTCGAGTCGCTACGAGAGTCGATCTCCCGGACGCGTATACAGCAGGGCGATGGTGCCGAAACTGCGATGCGCGGAGGTCGAATGATGCGTGAGGGCAGCGTGCCATCGAAGTCTATGCGCGAGTTGCACACGGCCCCAGTGGAGGGGCGAGCGCTCCGCCGCCCTCGCCACCGCCTTCGCTGACACCCCAAAACCCCATCGGTCTCTTCCCACCATTCTCAACATTGTCTGTTGCAGAAACTTTGTCATAATATCCATATACTTGTTTACATATTGCCAAAAATTTTGACTCAACCAGTAATGTGGAATGTAAACAAATAATTTATAATTTTTTGTATCCTCTAACTTTTCCATATAATAGTTATTTCTCAAATATAATAACCAAATCGTTGCGATTCTCCGCACTTTTTCATTAATATAAAATTCTCAAGGACCACTAAAAATCTTAACAATTTGGATTCATTTTATTGAAATGAATGTACGCGTTATATGTTATTTTACGTAACAACAACAACAACAACAAAAGTCAAGAACGATATGTAAAATTTGTATTTATTCCCCCGAAATATAAAAGAAATTATTTTCATTTTATATCTCAGTAGATATGGTCAATACCTTATCAATTCACTCACTGAAATTAGAAATAAATTCAAATTCATACATCAGTACTAGCGAAATAACAAAAATTATCTTTAGTCATGTTTACTTAACTATGGAGGGTTATTAAAAGTTAAATAAAATGTATAATAAGTAGCAGAACTAAAATCAAACAACTGAAAATCAACCACAGAATATATTAAGAAAATTTTCTCATCTGAAAATTTTGATTATATTGCAATGTGTTTAATATATAATATATCCACACTAATGTTAGAGGATAGCCGCACTCGTATGCCGCATACTCTAACAAGACAAGACATTCTAAAGCCATCATAAGCTAAACCTAAAGCTAATTAAAATAATATAATAACAGCACCCAAATGAACAATCGTATGGGTCAGGTATATAAAATAGCAGACAACAGCCGAGCTGGGAACTATTTGAGACATAAAAGTAAATACTAGAGTTAACTTTAGAGCTGTTAAATCGAATGCCTTATACTCGTAGTGACATGTATAACACACTGCGAAATCTTCGAGATATGGTAACACTTCCAGCGCTGGTGTTAAATAAAATCCCAATTTGAATGTGCGGATACGACTTGATTATTTCAGTCCCTCTAGGCATAGTATTCTACTTCCGAGTGCCTAAGGATTTTCTGCTGGTTTCTTTATATCGCTGTGTGAAACTGGAACAGTTAGAAAAACACATAAGACAGTATGGAACGTTACAGTGTGTTGCTAATTGAAAAATTTGCGAGGGACATTGTTGCTAAAATCTTCACTTCACTCTACTCCACTCTAGTGATAATAGAACCGTAGTAATAAAACTGTCAACTGATTTGATCGCATTGTGAATAAATTAATAATGTTATAGTTTCCTTGTCATGTTGAAAACTTTAAATCATAATAAACTAGACAACACAGTTTATCAAATCTAATCTTATAATAATATAATCCTGAGTAACATGCTATCAGAGCATTGACAGCTCGTGCATGCACTAAATTATCCCATAAAATCAATCACTCATACGAACATGAGTCATATTCCAAAATTAGTAACATTGAACAAAAATACGTCGAGGAATACGTTTGAGTCACAATTTTGGCAAGTAAAGTGAATCCATGTGTGTGAATAGACAATGAGCAAGAGACATTGTGGACGTACAATGATCGAGACCGAACATCATCATAACCGGCTGGCTCTGATGGCATAAGGGCGTGCACTCAGCGCGATAAAAATAAATTACAAAATATACTCTTTATTACGTACACAATTAGTCCAGAAGCGTGTCACATCATAGCAGCACGCTCTGCCAACTTCTGAACACCTGCCTATCTATTAATATTTTTCATAAAAATAACTCGCGATCATACAGCGAATCAAAATTCGATTCATTAAAATTGTGTCTGATAAAAAATGTGTGGTGAAACGTAACAAATAAATATCTATCAAATTTAATGAATATTTAACAATCCACGATAAAATATTGTACAAAAGAGTAATAGTATAATATAAAAATGTGACTACATTACAACACAGACCACCATCCAGATGAAGTTGACCCCCCAATTTTTCATAATCAGGTTAATTAAACTACTACAGTTCGCGCTAATTGCAGTAAAGTTGTTCTTCACTTTGTTAGGTACTATTGATTTCGGCTAACAATGCTTAACACTATTCACTTAAATGAATGCTGCTTTATCCACAGGGTAAAGTTTACGTTGAGAACTCATTCATACGGTTGAGTCGACCTTGCGTTTCAGTTAACCTAGTTTTAATATAAAGGTTATTTGAACTAAAATGGTATCACAGTGGCAGTATGGCACAGTATGGTCACACAGTGGCAGGCGACATATATGGAAACGCAATGTGTCTTCGTATGGTGATAGCGTTGTAAGATATTTGCTTACATTTAGAAGGCGCTACTAAAAATCTATGCGATTAAAGGAACAGTAAGACCAGCTACGTATGCACGTATAGAGCAAGAATACATAAAACACTAAACAAGCAGGTACTCACGAGTGTGTGTATTATTATTGTGTGAATATTTTTATTATTACTGCCAATATCGTATGTACAGTATTAAAATTCATTTTGTATGTATTTTTTTCTCAACTCTTTTAATGCTCCACCGCTGGACATCACTCCTCTTATAGTGCGAGGATTTTAAGGCTATAGTGTAGCACAATGATCAAATGCGGATTGGTTAACTTTCAACACCTCAGAAAACATTATATACTTTATAACATACCCTAAGGTGTGCAGGTTTCCTCACGATATTTACCTTCACCGATATAGTGAGTGATATTTAAAATTTAAGTTACAAGTCGTAAAATCATAGGATTTGAACCATGACCCCGGAGTGGGAGACAGAAACCAATTCGTATGCATACATACGTTTATTACACTTGTTTTTTTGTTACTGAATTGAGATTCTATACACACATTATTGTAAAAGTTAATTTATATGAAATGTACTTTACGCATACAGATGATTCTTAAATCAATATATTTCTTTTAATGTCAGTCCACAGTGTAAATGTAAACAGAAATGATTGACAATTTATGGAATATACATATAAACCACTATTACGTAGACTGGAGACCAACGATTTTCAAATAAATAAAATTAAGTGCATGTTTATTCTTTTAAGACATTATTGCCATACTCTAATATATAAATATCCATTGACGTACCTAATTCTTGTAAATGGTGTTACTATGTATAATATAATATGTACTTGGTGACCCTACATTCCTTCAAATGTAAACATGTATATGAGATAGTTTCCTTGTCTTTTGTTCACCATCGAGACGCCGTAGTTACCCAAAATTGTATTACTACAAATGTGCCAACTCCAAATTTTGTGTTTTAATAACGTAGGGACAATTTTGGTCCCGTGTATTAGAAATTAGTCCACACCGGGCACTTTTGTTTCAAATACTGATGACTAATCCATCCATCAGCATCAGCGTGACACGATATATTTAATAATGTTAGGCAAGGGTAATTAACGATGACATTTTTACTACTAGCTACATTTTCGAACAGACTATAAATTTTTCTTTGTCGGTTGCCAGCGCGGTTCCAGAGTAAGATAATGTCAGTCAACGGGCGGCGGTAAATGTTTGGCAAACGGATATATCAAGTTGTCGGTGAATACAGAATCGAAACAAAATCACAGAATTACAACGGAAACCCTGAAGGCTCCTTCTAACCTTTTGCAACTAAAACATACTATTTCACGATGAAATACAATTTTCCCTAATCTGATGCTTACACCCTTCTATAGCAATTTAAACCAGGATTAAAATAAACTGTTCACAAAAAAGAACAATCCAATTAAAATTAATAATATCGTTTGTAACAAAAACAAAACAAATGAAATACTTATATAATTTTAAAGCCGCAACCAATACAAAAAAATATATCACATTTTCAGTTTTGTAATATTAAAATGTAAATATAAAAGAGGAGCACGCATTGAAAATAAAAAACAGAAAACGGCAATGTTTCCAAGACTAGACAAGTAGATACCTATAAGGTATTACTGTTCGTATCGTACTTAACTGAATGCAAAGCTAGTCACTGAAACGGGGTTCATTTCTAAATCCTTTTGTTTTTTTTTTTGGTTTACCTTTGACTACGAGGTCAACTGATGGTAAGTGTCGGACTTCTCTCGGGACCTGATCTGACTCATTCTTGTGTTTACATAAATGTGCAGCCGCACACATCGTCTTCCTTCTCGGGGTCGCTGGCTGGGCGGTTCGTACCTCCACTCGAACTGCCCACAACCCTGAAAGCTTCCTTCCTTCCTGCCTTCCTTCCTTTTTGTCACACAGATACAGGAACAGATAATTGTACACCTAGGCGCAGAAGAAAAATTTATGCTCAGCACCCAAACAATTATCTTGGGTGACACCCGAAACTACAATCCCTTGCTCAGAGATCAGTAATTCAGTATCATAATTGTCTCATGAGGTATTTACTTTAAATCTAACTACCGCTTAAATTTGAGATTTATATGAGGAAGCTCACAAATGTTAATATCCAGCAGTTAATGATCTTATCATAACCGTAAAATTTATCCTCAATATTTATACCTACACAATGATCTTAACAGTAACAAATTATAACATTCGTGATAACATAAAAATAGATTATACTTCGGATAGATGAATGCAATGATGTTTGAAATCATTCGACTGGATCGGTAAACAGTTAATACTAGACGTTTGTTGCAACTAATATAAAGTGTCTCAGCACATAGTTTTTAATGCGCATATTATAGTTTATTACGAATAGAGGCAACATAAAGTTTAAAACTCCGATAGAGTCTATGAAAAATGTTTAATATGAAAATAAATCCTCAGCTGGCAAGTATTCAAACTGTATATATTCTGATTGTATCCTTTTGCAATTAGTTAATATTATTTACAGGTCACTGACAGGAAAATTTGTTATTTATAATATTTTACGCATTTATATAAGTTTATATCGTTTAAATAATTAGTTTTCTCAAGAAACTGAACATTTTCCATCTCGCTCTTATAATGTTATAATAGATTACCTATGTGATGAGTCGATGAAGAATTTAGTGAATTTAGAATTAAATAACGCTCAGGTGTTTACGACTCGAGTCGCAGGTGTGGTAGATCTCTCCATGGAGCGGTGCGTGGGTGGAGGCTAAAATAATATGGGAACCCTCACGCAAGCCACAGTTACTCAGCGCATACAGAACTGAACGTCGGTTGTAGCATTACTCATGTTGCCGCTGTGGGCAGAGCTCCTCCCACGCTACCAAATTTTTAAATAATACTTTTACACTTTCAGAATATTTTATCCGAGTTTTATATAAAGGACAAATTAAACTTTATGTATCTTCATGTATCGATGCTTGCAACGATCGTGTTACACAGGTAGGTTGAATTGCAACGTGGATTTTCTATAATAGTATTTGCACAAATCGCCCATAACGTTGCTTATGATGAATTCTCATTATCACAAGATGTGGGCACATCTCATGTATGGCATGTGAGGTCTAAAGCAATAATACACCACGCTGTTCCAGTGCATATTGGTGGAAAAACGACTTAGTGGCCAATTCGTTTGTCGAACGCTTTTAAGCCACGATGTTTACGAATGTTGCTTAACGATAACTGGAACTGACTGCTCTCCAAAGAACGGCAACATTTGTAAAAATGTCTCTGTAACAGCCACCCAACCTAGTGCCGCTTAACTTTCGGACCGCGCCGGGACTACCACGCTTCTACGAGCTAATCTCGCAAAATATTCTATATTCCAATATCTTCTATTATGTTATAGGCACGGCCCTGTATGTACGGTGCGTGACACAGTTTACGCTTTTAGATGCGTTTAGACCAGAGTCGTAATGTTTATTTTCTTTTTGTTCAACATAATAAAGTTAACAACATAGTAGGTATTGGTACAATCTCTTTTTTATTTTTTTTTAAATTATGCATAGCTATTATATATTTTATCTGTATATTATCTGTATGGATAAATGTATTAAATTTACAATTACGAACGACTACCAACGAATTCATTTTCATTTAGGAATAGACATTCCGGTTATAATAGACACACATTCTACTAGAATAATAACCTACTTGGCGTGCGAATCAGATGAGTATTATTTTCAAGATCAAATTGGTAATGGCACAAAATTAAAAAAGAAGCTTGCGTGGGAGTGTAAGTGGCGCATAAAATGGAAAACACTTACATCACCTAATAGCTTGTATACGGTTTAATTAAGTATTAGTAACATTTCACGACAATAGGCTATAAAAATTACTAAGAAGGTACAGAAGCGGTCAACTAAGTAATTTGCAAAAATATGACCGTCGCGAAAAGCGCAGTTATCTTCTTATTTTTGCTAGGTATTAAGTACTAAGACGTACCTCTTTAATTACTATCACTGTAAAAATTAGCTAGCTCAAGTTTTTACTGTTTCGTTATCGTAAAACGTTTTCTACGTACACGTCAACTATGTATAATACACTTAACTATAATATCTACATATATTGAAATATAATACATAAAATAAACTTTATTTATGGCTTTCGTATTCACTTAATAAACACATAAATTTAAAAAAATATGCTGTATAAACAACATTGCAATAGAGTACGTGAAAACTAAATGTACATATAATTACCGAGAAGAACGTTGTAAATCAACAATGCCGCGAATAGCATTGCATTTACAGTTAGCACAAAGACGCAGCGCTAAAAATAACAATTGTTTACAATATTAGTCACTGCTGTCATTAATATTACCGTTGAAGTTTTAATAGTAAAATTAGATGAGAATATCATTTTTAAAACATTCGAAACAAAAATACTGTAATCATTTATTTCGGTTTAAGGTGCAACGATTGTACGAGGCATAGTTCTAAATATATCCTAAATATTCTGGGAGGTGCTATTCATGCTTGTATTGAAGGAACGTTGCTATGCTCGCTGTTAGAGGGAAATGTACGAGAAATGAAACCAGATATTTTTGACTCCTCAAAACTTACCAGAATAGATCGTATGATGTTGTCGGATCCATAATTGGTATTGTTTGAAGATCTCTATTATGCTTAAAATAGATGGAAATGAATTAATCAAACCATTCCTCCAATGCAGAAATCATTCTCTGCACTCTAATGTTCACATATACCCACTCATCAGGATGAATGAAAATAGAAATAGTCAAAGCGTAATTAACTCGCGTCTATTACTCATAATACATAACCAAAATAACAATTTTCCAAAGGAGCTGTCTGTGCTTTAAAATATAGCTAGTCATTTTCTTAGAATGACTGACATAAAAAAAAGGAATTTTCCGCGTCCACGTTTCGACGGCGAAGCTGCAGGGCGGACGCGGCGGTAGTTAACGTGCCGACGCTATTTTGGGAAACGAAACCGCGGACAGATGAGCGGTGGCTGGACTCCGATTCCCCGAACTTCCAGATTACAAACCATGGTAATTATAATTGTACAAATGTAACTGCAAGTCATCTACCGTCGATTACAGAATATTGGTCTGATTACTTGATAAATCCAATAATGTTATTGAAAATATATAAGCTAACAGTTGCAATTTGTTGATTAGCATAAAATAAATTACAGCATATCAAATAAAATACGTGCATATTTTTAAATAATGCATAATATAATTATTATTTAATAGAGTGTTAAACAGCTAGCGATAATAAATTAACCCGTTGTATTTTGTGAAGAAACGACAAAAGTATGCAAAACAACTGATTAATGTTGTAGGTGATAAAAGATATCAATTAATTTCTCAACACGAATTCACTAAAATTCGTGAATATTATCCGTAACATTGTTTTTCGAACGAAGCAGAGATTTGTTTTTATTTACTAAAAATAATTACTTATTCTAAATAAATATATTTGACGTAGTCTTGCTAAAGATATTTAGTTATCATTTTCTGACCAGTAAGTATCCCTTAAGGAAACCGCTGTAGAAAAGTAAGTTCATGTAACTATTAACACGACGAAAAACATATACTACACTAGAAACGGACGTACCTGTGTAAAATATTTTGCAAAAAGTGAAATCAAAATTTCTGGAAATAATGTAACTGTACAGGTTCACAATTGATTTTAATAAATCAATGTGGATGTGAATGTTTTCTCATGAGGTGGTACCTAAGTGAGGTGGGATGGAGGAATTTTAATGTGTGTCACGCGCAAATCAGCAACTATCATTGGGCGAATATTTAGAAGTATTGTTCAATGGAAATCCTGCTAAAACTGCATATCTTGTAGTTACTATGTTTTGTTTAGTTCCTATTTAGGGTGACATGTCGAATTATCTACATATAATGAACGATTCATGTTATTTGTATATGTGAAATGAACTCGACATCTAATAGATTAACACTATAAAAATAATATATTATATTCCCTGGATTTTTTAATTTTTTTTATTCGACGTGAAGTTAAACAAGTAAGCGATAACAATGTCTGCTTTAAACTTTGCTATATACTCATAGATATATACACAACCAGAACTTACGTATTGGTAAAAAAAACATTTCTTAATATCTGTTTATTTTGATTTTGCACGACTACACGCATATTTAAAAACAATAACCCCATTTCGTTGTAGGTAATATGCAAGTGCATCTATGAAGGTGACATACCAAAATTAATTTTAGCCACAGTTCTTGACGTAATGGCAAACGCTGAGTTTTAATACATCGAATGTAAGCCTCGAATTGTATCTGTTCATTTTACGTTTTAACTTGTTCATCATAGATAAAATGCACATGAACATCGCTGTTTGGTTCAAGTCGCTTGTAAAATGTTTGGAACAGTTGCATTCACTGACCTATTTCTACTTGACTGGCCAAAAATACACTATACTCCTCGATTTAAGAAGACAATCACGTTAAGGAAATCGACACACCTATGCAAATTATGTTCCACAAGCAACCTAAATTTTTTATCGTAGTAATTTAGCTAAAATCCAACAAGTTCTATTATAACTTTACTACTAAACCTTTTAATAATGATTCATACATTTATTTGAATCATTTATAATACATCTCTTGTAAAATTTTTACGCGTCAGATGTTATTAAGCTGGGAAATCATTTAATGTGCGAAATTATTTACTGATTTAGTTGAGCCAGTTCCGTCGCGTCAGTTTTGATTACTAAATGTAATCTTTGTAATTAAACCTTTATATCAAGATAATAAATTAAGTAAGCACTATAATTTAATAACTTTAAAATTGATTTTTCTTAAAATGTACAATGCTAAAAATATACAAAAAGTTGTCATAGCCACGTATTCAGACTATGTTAATTTTTCGAACTCTAAACCATAATATTCAAACTAACATCAACCATAACAATCAACCAACAAGCGATTTCGTACCACCTTGTTTAAATAATTTCAGCACAACTAGTGGTACAAAAAATGTAATGGTAATAATATAATTTGTTAAAAATCCTTACCTTACCAAATGAAGGTTCTCATTTAGAATGTAGATGTGTTGTGAAAAGCTTACACAGCTTTTCTGGTGATTTAAATCATTATTCCTAAAAAATATCTTCAGTTACTAAGTTTCCATTTCCATACAATATTCATACTTTAATATCTAAACATACCTGTATAATTTCTTGATAGCAACGCCATCTTTCAATAGTATTTCTAGGCTGGGACTGGACCCGTATAGGGCAGGCCCTTTCCTATACAGCTCCATCTAACGGAGAGATAGAAAATTTTATATAGAACAATAAAATCGTGCGCCATCTGGTCGAAGATAAAAAAACAGTGCGGAAGGCTCCAATGCTTTCATAAGACTGAGCTTGTAGGCTTCTACATATCAATCTATTAATAACTGCCCACACTGAAATTAAGAACGGCAGACTGAAACCTATTTTAAGGTTTACTACGGACGACTAGGCGGCAAGCGCAACGGATTTTGGTTGGTCGTTATTTGTAACGACATCGTTATTTTCGACGCCGTTAGCGCTGACCAATTTTTTTAGAAATGGTCGCTGTTTACTAACTATTCCAATAGATGGCGGGCAACTTTCCACATAAAAGCGCACGCTGAAAATACATGTTGCTTACCAGAGAAAGTATGAAAACCTTTTTCAAGTTATAATATTTTATTCGTAGTACACAATGTTGTATTATGACATACTTGATAAAAGTAAAGAATTGTAAAAAAAGAAAGAATAAAACAATATATCTATATATATTTTAGAAGTGGTATTGAAAAGTTGAATAATGTTTTGTTTATATTCTAAAGTATGAAAATTCTATGATACATTTTGTCAGTCTCGGTCAGTTTGTTAGCCTATTTACCATCCATCCATCCATCAGTTTATATACCATTATATACCATTTACAGTCTTATTTAAATAGTCACATAATCAGCTAAGCGTTTTAAATAGCTTACTTTGTCAATTAGCGCCATCTGGTTTTGAATAGCTTACATTGCATACATTAATTAAATGCCCACGCTCTTTTACTCAGTAACAGATGGCAGGATAAAAAATATAAACGATTTTTTTCATGTTAAAAACGGATTATCCCGGAGATGACACTTACCTAGCTCAATTTTAATAGTAAACGACTACATGAATACAAGAAATCGTCATAGCCGTTTCAGAGAAACCAATGAAATCACTACACGGTATAAAACAAAGTCGCTTTTCGCTGTCTGTCCCTATGTATGCTTAGATCTTTAGAACTACGCAATGGA
>DWDX01003545.1:0-12965 GCA_018245675.1 Agara michaeli | reverse complement strand
TGGTTAGAGACCCTGACTGCAAAACCAGAGGTCGTGGGTTCGATTCCCACCCAGGACAAACATTTGTGTGATGAGCATATATTTTTGTTCCGCGTGTGTATTAAAAATATCTATGTAAGTAATGTATAGTGCATATATATTATGCAGGGTCGCTATGGAGCTACGTAAACGTAACCGAAACTATCGGATATCCGACATAAATATATATCCGGAACCGTAACCGTATCCGTTAGAGGAGTTTCGGATAATTTCGGACAAGGGCAGAGGCTAAATAAAACAGGTTACGACGCTTTTTTTGTGCTTCCCGCTTACCCCGTTAGGGACCTGGAGGGATGTTATGTATGTATATACCTATTTTTATTTCATTTTAATCTAATATCCGTAACCGAAACTATCCGAAAGTAAGGGATTATCCGAAATAATTAAATACCCGTATCCGAAACCGATATAATTTTATTCCTACATCCATATCCAAATCCAGATCCGAAATTACATATCCATAACATCCCTGATATTATGTAATTTATCAGTTGTCTGGTCATCATAGTACAGACTCGGTCTAGCTTGCGATCAGATGACTGTGAGTGAAGGTATCGTAATATATAAGTGCATAGATATGTTTTGAATGACATAGCTCCAGTATTTTAGAAATGACTTGGAGGGATGACACCGGGTTTGTCGACCATTCTCCCCCAAGGCTCCACGGATCCTGTGCAGTATTGTCGTGCCCCCGTTTCATATAAATAAAACAGAAACGTACATTGTAACATTCATTTTATTTGTATGGGGTATGGTAAATCAATGAGTGTTAGATGGATTTTGACGTTTAGTGCATGCATTACATTTTTCTCTTCAGAATTTTGTCATGTTCCCCCCCCCCCCCTTGTATTTCTACGCTCCGGAGGGGGTACAGTGGAGGCGAAGTGCTGGTTTACTAAATAATAGCTCGGGTTTTGTATAGCAAATCATCTGACATTGAATTATCCTTGAAAAAGCTATTGTTTTGTGTATAAAAGTTTTCTCACAACAAATGTAATCTGTAAATTATCTGCGTGTACAGCTTCATGGTGCTATAACCTAGTAACATATTTAACACAGACATATAATATATTACGCCGGTCCTACCTGTTACATACCCTGTCCTCGTGTCGCCTATTGATATATATATCTTTGATTTGTCACATTAAAATTGTTTTCCACTGGTTTTTCCATATTCGTAAGAAATGTTTGTCATCATATGCTTTTTCTCTACCCCTAATCATGATTTTTCAATAGCATCACATATACCGTGTACACGTACTGATGTAAAAACAAAATATAAGCAGCAAGCCATATATAAATGGGAAGTTATATTAATTCAGTGAGCATCGCGAAACAATACTAACAGAGTTTGCGTGCGTTAACAGTGTGTCGTGGCTCACTAATCGATTACAATATTAACACAGTTTGGAATGGTTTTTGTTACTGACAATAAAACGTGATGTCTCACTGAACACTGCTTTAACAACACACCGTCGAACACCGCTAAGTAATCAATGACCAGCCTCGTAGTCCACAGGTTAGATCCCGACTGCAAAACCGGAGGTAGCGGGTTCGATTCCCGACGACGACAAACATGTGTGCGATGAGCACGTCAATTTGTTCTGTCTGCGGGTAATGAAAATATCTATTTAGGTATTGTATTGTATGTAGTCCTATTGATGTACGTTTACCAGCTGTCCGGTTACCATAACGCAGGCGTCGAATTGCCTGATTTGGAATCGGATAGCCGCGTGTGAAATCGCCCTTACCTATAATTATGATTTGGCTCGAACTAACACACAGTGGTCGGCGGCGCGGACTGTCGAGCTGTGGTTTGTGGGTTCGGTTCCCACCCGAGACTAACGTTTGAGTAATTAATGTTGTGTCTGGGTGCAAAATTGTCCATTTGCGTATTTAGAAATTCACATAATGTAGTTTGTCAGTATGTTTGGGAGCCGATGTGTGTGTGCGAGTTGTCCCAAGTTATTATTATTTAAGAATACGCTTTAACATCAGCCGTTTTTATTGTACCGCAAAATATTTGTACTGCTAATTTAAGTACACGTAATTGTAATATATTTTATAAATAACTAATATAGTTTTCCTCGACACTAAACTGTTGTCCGTCTGTGTGTTAAGTTTACTCGTATAAGTTCAGCATTCCATATTATGTAAGCTATATCGCTTCGCGTTATATTAATCTCGATGATATTATCGTTCATTTGTAAACCTTACCGTTTAATTTAGATTTTAATGGAAAATATGTATGATGCATTGCAATTTTTTTTTATCATTTTTCAATCAGAATATTTTTTTACCGAGCGTATACCGCGGTGTAAAGTTTCTCATAATATTAGCGTGTAAAGATGATATTTGTGCGATGAAGTGAACTTTGAGATGCCGAGATATTTGTACAGTTTTAGTTAATTAAGAGGCGCGCATATTTAAAATGATCTATGTAGTAGTTGCGGGCGAGTTGGTCGGGGGCGCTGTACGAGCGGCCGCCGGCGGGAGGTCGGCCCCGACGTTCGATCTAAGGATTATTGTATTTACATTGAGTACTTTAGTTTATTTTCAGTGTTCTAATATTTTTTTTAAACTTGTTACTGTATATAAACCGCTAAAGTATATTTATTACTGTATAATTAAACTTGGCTCGCGAGACTGATTGTGGTAAATTGAGTTTCACTAGTTCTTTTTGTCAAATTAAAATGCATGAGAGAAATAATTTTTTTTTTCGCCAAAGACTATTTACTAACGACGCATCGTTTAGATATTAAATTATATTTCCTATTGACATTTTATGACATTATTTATTGCGGATTCGACTCCCCGAGTTTTGCGAAAATTTAAAACTGAACTAATATATATATATATATATGGCAATAATTTAATTCAGTCTAATAATTACCCGGTTAAATGAGTATATAGTAGGATAAACTTAGAAATAGTAAATATATTAATTTTAAATAAATATTTAATAATAATTCACCATCATTAACTACGATACGTCGATTTGGCTTCAGTACAATTTTTTATTTAATATTTTCACAGATAAATTTAAAGGTGAACATAATTCAAATGGAGATGTTTGTTAAATGTCACTTCATACGTTATATCGCTAGGACGTCCACTCCATAATGGTATCAACGATAATTTGTGTATTTGGTAAATAAATAATATCGCGGCAGATCCCAGATCCCAGTCTGTTCGCAGAGGTGCACATTTTACGAGCAGCTTCAACGCAAACCATCTCCTTTGCCGTATTGAATCCAATCGATAGAATTAAGTCGGAACGATTACGCTTATCTCCCAAGGTGAACACATCGCCTTATAAATAAGACTTAAGATTTGTTACATTATATGAAAATAATTTAAACATTATTCACTGGCGAATATAGTGCGCTTTTTAGTGTAAGTTTATTTTTAGATCGATCTATTTGAAGCTAACAATACGACGAGTGAGGATTTGGTAGGCACGTCCACCGTACTATACTATGTTACACGCGTGATCTCAATCTGTCCGGAGGAGGCCATACATTGTACCCGTTGTGTTGTCGCTTGTGCAATAAATTAATGCATTCAATACGATCATATCATAATGTACGCTCGAGTGTCATGGCGATAGTATTTAATAAATGGTGTTAATTAAATCACTTTTGTTTTATTTCACCATCATTTATTTATTATGTTACAAAAGTAAGCGACTCACGGTATAAACGATATTTAAACATTTAAAAACAATTGAAAAACATCAAATGTCTAGGTTACTAGATATCAGTTAAAAATTATTATCATATATGCGGACTTTACACCCTGCAAACAAACAAACATGCATATATTATTTCATAGAGAAATAAAATTTATTTACACATCGACCCACACGCTTGAAGCTGGGAACATAATAATGACCTGCATATGTAGATCTGTTCGGTAGACTGCATGTTTAAGTCCTCCTGCGGCGTGAGCAACACGACCTGGCGCGTGCCGAGCTCCAGCGCGTGCTGCACCAGCTGCTGGACCGCCTCCTGCCGGTTCACGCCGTCCTGCGCGCACGAGCCGCAACGTAACACACAATGAACCCAGTTAATTAATGTCTGCGATCGATTCCACGCGTGGCGATCCAATTTCAAATCGGGCAATTCAATGCTCGTGTCATGGTGACCGGACAGCTGATAAACATACATAACATACATACTTATATAGACATTTTCACTATGCCCAGACACAGAACAAACGAACGTGCTCGTCACACAAATGTTTGCCCTGGGTGGGAATCGAACCCCAATGCCTTCGGTTTTGCACTCCATTCGACCACGAGGCCAATCGGGGGCATTATATATTTGGATGGACTTGGTGGAGATAATGGAGAAAAAAAGCATAGCTACAAATCGCTAAAAATATCTTGAATAGAAAAAGGCACGCACGGCAAGTCTGTGGAGCTACAAATCTTAATATATAAATTTGTTGTGTGCGTGTGTATGTCTCTGAACTCGTCCTAAACGACTGAACCGATTTTGATGAAATTCTTTGTGTGTATTCTAGGGGACTTGAAAATGGTTTAGATTTACAATTTGGTCCACTGGAAAATGTTTGTTTAATTAATTTTTAAGTCGTTGTTTATTTTAGAATGTTTCACATCGGATCCGACAGACTGCGCTACCATCGCAGTGTCGAATATTAATTACCTGTCAAACATAAAATGACGTACGCCCGTGAAATAAGATTAAAATCGCTTCAGATCGGTTTAACTAAAGTATTTATTTATTGTGAGGCTGTACGAAGTTCGCCGGGAGAGCTTCTATGAATATAAAAAAGTCAGAAGAGGCCAACCATAAACACGTCGAACTCGTCGAGAAAGAAGAACGGCAGGTCGATGCAGTTCCAGAGCGCCATGAAGAAGGCGACGGTGCTGTAGGAGTTCTCGCCGCCCGACGCGGTGCCGCCCGCGCGCCCGCACTTCACGTCCAGCGTCCCGCCCACCTTGTCCACCACGAGCTGGCCCTGCGACACACGACATACGGCCGAGAGTGCCGAGTGAACTGAAACGGGATCGTAGCAAGCTCGAAGGATACAATTATATAATAGCCGAGTGCAATTGTACTCATCACACGACCGGTTCTGCAATGAGGGTTACTGACCGCTGAACAACTAGGCCAGTCGAAAGTTGGAAGATATTAAGAAGAAAGAAAGAAACACATTATTTATAGATTACGACAGCACAAAATAAAAATTATCATAACTAAAAAAAAAAGAAAAAGAAAAGAATTCCAATTGTAATACTACAAAGAAAAAATAAAAATAACATAATAATGAAAACAAAAGGACAAAAAGAAATATATATATATATATATATATATATATATATATATATAAATTGTATTAGACTATAGTGTTATTTATAAACGGTCAGTAGTAGTGACGTTTTAGTCATTGTATATTGCGCTGAGAGAGGACGCATCGCATGAGTTACGTGCACCGTGCATTGACCGCACATGCGGGCACAGGTGACATATATAATAAATAAAACGAAGTCTCACCGTAAACTGGCGCAGATTGAGAGTGTTCAAGAAGGAGATTTGCACCTGACGCACTATTTCATGTTGGGTCTTGTAACAGAGCTCCAAATGTTTTTGGGCCGTAGTGTGGACCTGAAAGTGAACGATCGATTCAGTCGCGGCACGGGAGCGGCGAAGGGAGCGGTGCCGGGGGGCGGGCGAAGGCCGACCTCGTCGATGAGGCTCTCGACGTTGAGCAGCAGCAGCTGGGCGGAGTCCCGCGCGTCGCGCGCCTGCTGCAACCGCTCGCACACTTCGACGCGCCGCACGGGGCTCCGGCACGCGCGCTCCAGCGCAGCGCGCACCTGCACCAGCTCCTCCTCCACCACCTTCAGCGCTCTGTCGGGGTACACGACGCTTCGATTACCAATTAGATAGATCAGTTGCATTTATTTACAACATTAAAGTAACAAACGCAGTGCGGACCTACCGAATGCAAATTTTTAGTGTTATTTCATACATGACTGCATTCAATTCCAATTAGATCTTAGGTCAATTTGATCCTTACGTAGCACTCGGAATGCTCTAATTAAAATCGTTAATATGGATTTGACATTGGACGTTGACAGAATAGTCCACACGGATGATGGAACTGGGTTGCAATGACGAAAGTAGCCACGCGTGACCTGGGGTGCGGCTGGGCCGGGCACAGCGCCAGCGCCTCTTGCCGCTTCTTCTCTGCGTTGTCGCGGCGCTGGTCGTGCTGCCGCAGGGCCCGGTCGCGCTCCTTGCGCGCCGCCTTCAGCCGCTGCAGCAGCGTGGTGCGCGCGCCTCGCTCGCGCTCCACTTTCAGTTGCTCTTCCTCCACCTTTTCCTGTAGTATGGGACAACTTCTTTTAAAAGCTCAGCATAAAGTACTAGTACACACTGATGTCTATTGTTTTTCAGAATATTATCTAGGGATATCTGAGGACAATTCAACGCACGGCTATCTGATTCCAAATTAGGCAATTGAACGCCCGCGTTACGGTAACCGGACTGCTGTTGACATACATATTTACATACGATATAATACTTATATAGATACTTTTATTACACACACAAATGTGCTGCACACACAAGTGTTTGTCCCGGGTGAGAATCGAACCCACGACCTCCGGTTTTGCAGTCGGGGTCTTTGACCGCTCGCCCACGAGACCAGTCTGGCGTTACCGGTCTACTCGCCGATGTTAAGTGAAGAGTTTGTTTCTAAACGGCGCGCGCGTCACCTCCAACTCTCTGCAGCGGCGCTTCTTGCGCTCGAGCTGGTCGCGGAGCGCGCGCAGCTCGTCGTCGAGGCGCGCGGCCGCCGCCCGCTGCTCGTTCTCCGCGCTCGCCGCCAGTCGCGCCTTGATCTCCTCCACGTGATTTTGTGCTGCGTTCAATTCCTCTTCCTGTTTATCAGTCGTAAAACCCTTTGACTCGTGTCGACGTTAATATTGTCACAATGTTCACACGCGCGGGAGCGGAAAGTTCACGATTGGATCGGCTCCAGCGTCGATGTGTAATCTACGTGCATTAATCGGTGCGGCGACCGGCTGGCTGACTCGCCGCACCCAACCGCTCGCCTGTTTCGTAGTTAGCCGTCGAAATTTTTAAATCACGCTTTTGGTTAATACAAAAATTAATAGAGGTATTGATTTATTGGAAATCCAATTCCGGCGGGAGAGTAGCCGCGGGCGAAAGCGTATATAATACATTCTCGTTAATAATTCCGTTGTCTCTCAACGTGAAACGTAAATTAAACTAATAATAAATACATAAGCTCGAACATATTATAGCCGATATAAATTAGATTGTCCTAGCACTGAACTGTCGGTAACTTGTAAAGTTTTATTATAGCCATTAAATGACATGCCAAACTCCCAAATACCCGTAAACCTCAAGGCTATCTTGAATACAGAATTACTAAAAGAAAATTATTAATTGAATAGTACTTCTTGACTATACATTTTCTGACATCTTTTAATTCCATTACATAATTAATTTAAATTTAATTAATATGACATTTATATTTATAAATGATTAAATACCTAACTCTAGTTCTAAGAGAATACGTTCTAAGATCTATTCATAGTAAAATTACATTACATACTTCTTTTAAACTAACAGACAGTATATGCCCGACAGTCTAAAGTTACATATATGCATGAAAAGGTAGCATTAAGGAATCCAATTCAATAACGTCTGTCGATAACCGAAACCGAATGTACATGAATAACTGTCTTAGAGCAGAATAAACTCTTTGACCGCAGAGTTTTTATAGAAGCAGTTGTCTCAACATCGTATACAGTTAAACACTGGTACGCACGAGCGCGTCCTGCGTGGGCGCGTGGTGCGCCAGCAGCGCGGCGGCGGCCTCGCGCAGGGCGGCGTCCGCGGCCGCCGCGGCTGCCTGCAGCGCGCGCAGCTGCTGCTCGTGCGCGATCAGCCGCTCGGAGGCCTGGCGCCACAGCTTCGTGCACTCCTCGTGCTCCTCCTGCGCCTTCTTCGCTGCCGCTTCGCACGCCCCGTATTCGTTCCGCGCCAGCCTGCGAAACGATCGCTATGTATATAAAAGATGAAGCCGACCGACCGACCGAGACGGAGATCGACGCGCGGACGAAATCGCTGCAGCTAGAATTCTGAAATTTTGCAAGTGCGTTCTTTGTATCGCGTAAGTGAACACTAAGAAAGGAATTTTGGAAATCGCACGCCCTGCACGTAAAATGAGGGCAGAAAGATGATATGAAAATTCGTCAGTTTGGAAGTTGAAACACTGGAAATTCAATATTTTCGTTTTTAATTGACAAAAAAAGTCAATGCATTTTCTGACTCTACTTCTACGCGAGCGAAGCCACGGTGCAGCGGTACGAACCCGAGCGCCTGCGCCGGGTCGCACTGCAGGCGGCACGGCCTGTTGGCGTGCCCGCCGTACATGCGGTAGTGCGGCACGGGAAAGAACTCGGCGCGCTGCTGCGTCACGACGCGCCGCAGCCGCGCCGGCACGCAGCGCGCGTCGCTCGTCAGCTTCGTGGCCGTGTCTGCGTTCGCACGACGTAACGGATAATTATTTTACTTGTTACAGGCACAGTTCGAGTTGAGCAGAGTAGCCGTCGCACCCGTAACAAACCGTTATATGAAATTATATGAAACGATACGTTCGAGTGCATTTAACGACTATCATACATTTTATAAGTGTCATTCTTCCGCTTCGAGCGCCTCTCGAGCTAACCGCGAGCGCTATATTAAACCGAGATGTAGAACTAGTTTCGATCGTACACAAATATAAAGCGAAAGGCGTGCGAGGCGAGAGGCGGGAGTGGGGAGGGCTACGCACCTCCGTCCGGCACGAGCAGCACCGCTTCCAGCGCGATGTTGTCGATGAGGAAGTTGGCCACGACGGGGTCGTCGACGTGCAGCGCGTGCAGCGCGTTCACCGCGTCCAGGCCGGGCGGCGCGCGCACCGCCGTCGCCGTCACGTCGTGCGCGCGCGCCTGGAACCGGCTCACGGTCACCGAGGGCTTGACGGCGCCGGGCTCCGGGTACTCCTGCGCGCACACGTCGTATCACCGTATGTACACGTTAGCATATTCCCACAGTTTAATGCGAGGCGTACGGTTTGTGGCAGGACCGTCGTGAGAGAGAGATATATGTATATATATATATTTGCGACTGTTATAGTTTTACTCGTAATTCCTCTGACTGCACTGCCCAATGACGGGAGCCTAAGGGGACGGTGGCCGAACCTTGCCAGAGGTCACCCCTAGCTAAAGCAAAATGTTTAATACGCTTTATAAATCATTACGTTCGCTGTCCGGTTGTCAATCTTAATATAAATATTTTTTGTGTGCGTGTGTATGTCACTGAACTCATCCTAAACGACTGATCCGATTTTGATGAAATTCTTTGTGTGTATTCAAGGGGACTTGAGAATGGTTTAGATATACAATTTGGTCCACTGGAAAATGTTTTTTTAATTTTTCTTTTTTAATTAATTTTTAATTTGTAAGTAGTTTTTGATTTTAGAATGTTTCACATTGGATCCGACAGACGACACCATCGCAGTGTCAAATATTAATTAGCTGTCAAACATAATATGACATATGTCCCGTGAAATAATATTAAAATCGGTTCAGATCGGTGTAACTAATCTATTTATTTATTGTGAGGCTGTACGAAGTTCGCCCGGACAGCTTGTATCTGTATAATTATTTGTATAAAACCACTTCCACAAATAGAACTTGTCGGTCCCTCGTTCGGGCGGTCACACCGAGTTATCTTATATTCGTCGCCCACAAACGAATTAATAAGAATGAATTTAGTTTAATGTCGGCTTATACTCCATTGAAGAGCCAAATTAAAATATAAGGAACGCGTACAGTTAGAGAAATAAAGATATAATCGCAGTTTATCTATCGATATGTAGCGCGTATAGTTACTTACCTGTGCTATAATCCTTAACAATTCCTTGGCGTCCTCGTAAGTGTTGACGCAGAAGGTGGTCAAGGAGTTGCCGACGACATGGTCGAGGGCGTTGCCCCATTTCTCGTCCTTCAATCCCAGGTATGCACCTGGAACGGAGTACAAATTAAATGAATATCATAAAGATCAGATTCCAAATTAGCGATCGAACGCCGCGTGCGTTACGTTGACCGGACGCTCACCGACGGGCCCGCGCGGCGGCTTGCTGAATCTGTTGCGGCGGATCGCGTCCTGCACGCGCTCCCACAGCTTCACCATGCGCGGCCCGAAGCGCGCGCGCGGCTCGCCGCCGTGCGCCTCCATCGCCGCCAGCCGCGCGCGCTGCGTCTCTGCGCACACCGCCGTACTCTCATCTCACTACATGCGCGTGTCACACATCACCGGCTGGCGACAGACAGATCCGGGACGGATCGGCGGTGGTGGGGGATAGAGGGAGAATCGAACCGAGCTTAACGCGCCCGACGGGAGCGGAGGGTGGTCGTTCGACGGTAATCGCGATCGCATCGAAACGTATCGTCTCGACGATAGAGTGTTAACGGTAGCGAGCGAGCGCGCGCAGTGACCTAGCTTGTTGTCGTGGATCCGCTGATTGCGCGCGGCGGCGTGAAGGCGGTCCTGCGCGCCGTCGGCGTGGTCGCGCGCCTGGCCCGCGGCGTGCGCCTGCGTGTCGCGGCGCGCGTGCGTCTCTTCCACCGCGCGCCGCGCTTGCGCCTCGCGCGCCTCCAGCTCCTCGCGCGCCGCTCGGCCTCCGCCCTCCGAATCCGCCCTGATGCGTACGAGTGAGCATTACCGATTAAGCACTTAACAAATTCTCACAAATCAGTGGAGCGAAGCGCTCAGCAGACGCGAGTACCACTCACTGCATGTTGTTGATCTCGGTGCGCAGCGTGTCGCACTTGGCGACCTCTCGTTTGAGTTCGTCCTGCAGCCGCTTGGTCTCGTACGCGGCGGAGCGCGCGGCGGCGGCGGCGGCGCGACAGTTCTCCTGCACCGCGTCCAGCTGCTGCTCCAGCGAGCGCCGCTCCACTTTTTGCGCCTCCAAGTCGACGCACACCTCTCTGCCGAAACAAATCGACGATGTGTTCGCAAAACAATATTTTCTACTGATTGTGACTTGAAAACTTAACAAATCGATCAATACTCTGCTGGTAAATATCATATGCACACTCTGTGCGATAAAGAGAGAGACAGAGAGAGAAAGAGAGAAAGAGAGAGAGAGAGAGAAGTTCATGAAAAAGTGACGCGATACGACGTGACGCAAGTGACCCACTTTTTGGCAGAACGGTGCATGAAAATAAACTTGTCACTGAAAATAGACGGTCACGCACACGGCATCGCGGTGAAGCCTCGCCACGGCCGCTAGTGCCCGACTTGCCGCTCGTGCGGCGGAAGCGGGCGGAGGCGATGATGTTTGCTAACGCGTGACACGGGACACTAACTGCAAAGCGGAGTCGCCTCGCTCGCCACCGAGCCGCTCGATGCGGCGCTCCAGCTTGGCGCATTCGCCGTCGTGCCGGCGCAGCTCCGCGGCCGCCTGCTCCGTCTCGCGGTCCAGCTCGGCCACTTCGCTCCAGTAGTACTCGTTCTCCAGCTCCTCGTTACTTTTCAACAGAACCGTCTGCGAGTTCACGCGTTCGTACAACTCATGCCACATGTTGTACTCCTCTTGCACCTGCCCGAAAGCCTGCAACGGACCGCGACGATAATATGTCTATCGTGAAGCAGTTGTAATTACAATAGTTTGTGTTTCGGGCCTGTCAATGATTACCGACGAATATATAACAGCTCAGATATACTTCAATGTTTCCGATCGGTACAATATCATAACATGTCTGTTGGTGACATATTGATACTGTAAAATATGTGGTTGTCATTTGACACATTGACTTATTATAAGAACTGGGGGTATATGGAGATGTAAAAATGGAAAGGTTGTCGTGCTTGTCATTCCGGCTTGCGTGTCTTATTTTTAGCAGTTTAATTTAATTTAATCTTTATGCATGATGTGGTTGCCTATAACTGTAAGAGCAGATTAAATTCTTGTTTGTAACCACTGCTACTTATATTGGTGATTCAAAAAATAAATATTACACGTACCCTCTGCTTGATTTCGTATATATCCTTAGCGTCTGCGCACAGCTTGAGGGCGTTCTTGTAATTGTCTTCGGTCTGGTCAAAGTTGGTCGCCCTCCTGAAGAATGCGTACTTTACCTTGGACGTGTTCTCGTGGAAGCTCTGCGCCTCGCCCTGGCTCAGAACGGAAATCGGGTTCGATATCTGAATGTTGTGAGCCAGCGCTATGTCCTGTACGTCTCTGAATGCTGTTGACTTCACCTGATCTATCCATAACGGAAACATTGTACGAACATTATACAATAAAAGTGATAAAAAAATAGGTGTACGTCAAGAATGACGTTCCTTACACATACGCACGCAAGCACTCGTATAAAATCTAATATGACAGAAAATTGCATGGACGTGGCATAACGTTTTTTCCTTACGTGACGACATCTTCCGTTCAACCCCTGCCGCAGATCACGTTAAGAAACTACGTTACACTATAATCGAAACAGAATGTAAAAATAGTCACATAAGAATTGTTAAAAACAATGATCCATCCGTCCAGTTCTTATCGTCCTATTCGAGGTCGGTTGGAGATGGACGGCGGGCACCGGTGACTACTGTCCGCTCTTCTCTCACTCACTAGTGAGTGTGAATACTCACTTGTGTGCGATCTCAGTTCATAGAAGGAGCCACCGGTGTCATTGAAACTGTGCACGACAGTAATGGAAGGCCCGTAAACGTCAGGTTTGTACGCCAACGGTCCATTGTTCTTTAACTTTATCTTCACTGATGCCGACTTTGCACCCCACTTTATAAAACCTAAAACATTTTATGCAATAAGCTTCTATGTATTTCCTATTACTCTATCCTCTCTTATTA